>OX439013.1:20000-26323 GCA_949316495.1 Amphiduros pacificus | reverse complement strand
ACACCCCTACAAATAAATACATTCCACCTAATATTACAAGAAATAAGTGGCCCCTGATCACTAACTTCTGGTATATCTGTAGATTAGATCCCCCCAACCTTAAGGAACTACCCAACCCTTGGCCCCCAATAACCTCAAGCCATCCATGATCAACCACCTTAAGAAACTTATGAGAAAGAGATAATGAAGGATTCAACACATACTGAGTTGACAAAGGCACCAACCACCACATTCTAGCGTTTATCCAGTGGAAAAACTTTAGATTAAGCCACTTTACCGAACTCTCAATAGTTA
Organism: Amphiduros pacificus; assembly: GCA_949316495.1. NCBI lineage: Eukaryota > Metazoa > Annelida > Polychaeta > Phyllodocida > Hesionidae > Amphiduros > Amphiduros pacificus. Next base: position 26,029 of record OX439013.1, on the reverse strand, counting down.
AATAATAAGACACTAACCCACCCGCTACTGTAAAACAAAACGGAGACCACTTTATCGATGTACTTACCAAAGGCTCTAATAAAGGCCTTAACACAACTCAGTTAACACAAGCACCCCCCACCACAGCTCCAAGACCCAAAGCTACTGCAGGCACAGTGATATTGAAATCCCGCCTATCCACCATCTGCATAGGAATTCTCATTCTATGCCTCCATAGCCCGGTAAAAGACAACCGCACAGAGTAACCAGCTGTAAATCCTACAGCCATTAAACTAAGATATGATGCCAATAACCTAGTTTCCCCATACATAGACATTTCCACAATCAAGTCTTTTGAATAAAACCCAGCCAAAAAAGGAAGCCCACACAAAGCTATATTAGCCGCAGTCAAGCATGACAAAGTTACAGGAAGTTGAGAAGATAAATTACCTACAGAACGAAGGTCCTGCCCATGATGATGCATGTGAATAAAAGAACCAACACATACAAACAACAGCGCCTTAAACATAGCATGAGTAATTAAATGAAAAAACCCTAACATAGGAAGACCTAAACCAATTCTTGTCATTATGACCCCCAACTGGCTTAAAGTAGATAAGGCAACAATCTTCTTTATATCACTCTCCGCCAATGCATTGACCCCAGCCATAACCATAGTCAAAACAGCAGAAGAAAGAAGTAATACGTGGAAAGCCCATCTTTTAGACAAAAATGGATAAAACCGAATTAATAAAAAAACGCCTGCAGTAACTAAAGTAGATGAATGAACTAGTGCCGATACAGGGGTAGGTGCAGCCATAGCTGCTGGTAACCACCTAGAAAAGGGAATCTGAGCCCTCTTTGTTATTGCAGCCAACATAATAAATAGCCCTAGCACCAAAGAACCCCTTCCATCCCATATTCTGATAATCAACCAATGCCCCTGGTTTACAGTAAGCGCGATCCTAAGCAACAAAAATACATCCCCAATTCGGTTAGTTAAAGCAGTAATTATACCAGCCCCCAATGACTTAGCATTCTGGTAATAAATAACCAACAAGAATGAAACAAGACCTAATCCGTCCCACCCAATTAACAGCCTAATTATATGAGGAATAAAAATCAAAAGATTTATAGACAAAACAAACAACATAAGTAAAGCTATAAAACGCTTAATATGAGTTTCTTCACCTATGTAAGTAACCGCAAACTGCCTTACGTTACCAGAAATAAATAAAACAACAGAACTAAACATCAACCCGACTGGGTCTATAATAAAAGGTAAAGAAATAATAGATGAACCACAATTAATGATTCTCCACTCATACAAAACAATTTTAGACGATCAACAGAACATCAATGCCCCACAAAATATAAGAAAGGACATCATCAGTAGCCCCCGCCTTCAAAGCAATGCTACCTTATTAATTCACATAACTAAAGAGGCCCAGCCTATCTTTGAAACCACAATTCAACATTTTTATAAACTACTTTAGCCAACTACAACTAAAACTCTTCTTACCTAATAAGCCAATATAGCAACTAATTATAAGACTACGATCTAAACTCAACTAATATAACATAAAGTAACCACATATTCAAAACTCCACGAGTCTCCTGTCATCCCCGCCCCCAATTCAATGCCCAACCAACTTAAATAAAACCTATTAACCAAATAACTAAAATTAACTTACTAAACTACCCAAATGAAGATAGAGAGAGAATCGCACCCTCATATAAACGAGCCGAAATCGTATAGCCCCTAGGGCACCCATCTAACTAGTATGCTCATCCGCATACAGTGTTAACAACAAACAAAAAATATAACCCTGAATAAAACATACTCCTACTTCAAACAATATATACCCTATCTGCACAACCATTATTCCTAAAAAAGCCCCCACCCTTAAAAATAGATATCTTCTAGCATACACACCACACAATGCTAAAATAATATGCCCTGCAGTCATATTTGCGGTCAGCCGAAATGATAAAGTCAACGGACGAACTCTAATCCTAATAGTCTCAACAATTACTAAAAAAGGATTTAACCAATCAGGAGCACCGCCAGGCAATAGCCTAGCTACAAATGAATTAGGCCTAAAGCTAACCCTAGATATAATAATTATCAATCATAAAGGAAGACCAAATGTTAACCTTATCACCAAATGTCTAGAAACACTAAACGCATAAGGAATTAACCCAAGTAAGTTTGTCAAAATAATAAGCAAAAATAAAGATGTAACTAAAACAGGTATTCCCCCAATCCGTGACCTTAATGTCCGATTAGCTTGAGACAATATAACTTCTATTAAACCACCACCTAACCAGAAAGACTTTCTATACCTAGCCCAATAAGAACACTGAACATACCCCAACCCAACAACAAAATAAGCCCAAAATATATGACCATAAGACCTAAACCTAGAATTAATATATGGATCAAAAGAAGAAAAAATATCAAAAACCATCAAAGTCTAGACCTAAATCCATTGATAGCTTTGAAGGCTACTAGTTTACTTAACTTAAGACTTTATAAGAGGAAAATTAACGCCGATTATCAACTAACCCCTCCCACGTATATGCTAAAATAGGATTTAAGAGAAAACACAAAAAATAAAACCCAGTAAAAAATTGTCCCAGCCCCTCATAAGGAGACTCAACGGGGCGACCCCCAATCCAAGTTAATAACAACGCATTACTAACCATAACCCAATATATCGCCTGATTTAATGGATAAAATCTATTACCACGACGCGGCTGAGTGTTAATATACGGAAGGAGGAAGAGAATTAAAATAGCCGAAAACATAGCTACTACACCCCCCAATTTATTAGGAATTGAACGCAAAATAGCATAAGCCCACAAGAAATACCACTCAGGCTTAATATGCACCGGAGTAACCAGAGGATTAGCCGGAATAAAATTTTCTGGATCCCCCAAGATAGTAGGAAAAAACAAAACAATCATTAATAACCTAAATAAAAACACGACAAATCCCACAGCATCCTTTACAGTATAATAAATATGAAATGGAACCTTATTAGAATCTGAAACCAATCCCAAAGGATTATTAGACCCAGTCTGATGTAGAAATAATAAATGAAGAACTGATGCCCCCAAAATAATAAAGGGCAATAAAAAATGAAATGCAAAAAACCGATTCAAAGTTGCATTATCAACCGCAAATCCACCCCAAAGCCACTCCACAATTCTTTTACCCACATAAGGTACAGCTGAGACCAAATTAGTAATAACAGTAGCCCCCCAGAACCTTATTTGCCCCCAAGGAAGAACATACCCCACAAAAGCCGTAGCCATAGTCAGTAATATAATTACCACCCCTAAATTCCACGTCTCTAAATAAAGGTATGACCCGTAATAAATACCTCGACCAACATGTAGATACAAACAAATAAAAAACCAAGAACCCCCATTTGCATGAATTCTACGAAGTAATCAGCCATAATTCACATCCCGAGAGATATGGGCCACAGACCTAAATGCCATGTCCACATGAGAAGTATAATGCATAGATAAAAACAACCCAGTAACAATTTGTACAACTAAACATAATCCAAGTATTGATCCAAAATTCCACCAAATAGAAAAATTTCTTGGAGCAGGCAAATCAACCAACCTTCCATTTACAATCTTGAACACAGGATGAGATTTTCGCATGGGACTAAACATAAGAAAATGAACGTAATGGGCCCATAAAAAATAAGGAAATCTTAACAACAGAGAGTAAAGCCAAAAATAACACTAAACCCAAAATCACGAAAATAAATAAATTGTAAGTCCTAAATATAGCCGTCAGCCAAATATACCCCCTCGTCCTGTTGCTAAAAAGACCTCCAAACGAAGAAATAACTCCTAACACAGTAAATATAAATAGTATAATACCCCCACCTATTAAATCAAAGTGTTGATTAGGTTCAATAGCCAAAAAATACGCAAATATTACCAGCATCCCACCCACATAAATAAGAAACAATATTAAGCCAAACCAAGAATATAACCCCAACCCACAATACACTGAAGAAAATAAAGATATCAACAAAACCCACAACCCCATACTCAGCGGAGTAAATGTGTACCTTAAAGACATAGAAAGACCAAACACCAACGACAGAGAAATCATAGACAACATCCTGCAAACCGAGAACATTCTCCTTCGTCTTCAAGCTCCAAACGCTTACGTGCATTTACACCACTTTGCAATCTACCCCACCAATAAATACATAGATATAAGAAAATTCAAACAACATCAACAAAATGCCAATACCAAGCAGCCGCTTCAAACCCAAAATGACGCCTAGGAGAAAAATGCCCTACAATTATACGTGAAAGACACACCCCTAAAAACCTAGACCCAATTAATACATGTAAACCATGGAATCCCGTTGCCACAAAGAAAGTAGACCCATAAACCCTATCAGCAATTCTAAAAGATGCCTCAATATACTCCCCGGCTTGAAGATAAGTAAAGTACACCCCCAACCCCACCGTAATAAACAAAGCCTGAATAGCAGATTTAAGTTCACCACCCATTAAACTGTGATGCCTTCAAGTAACTGTCACCCCTGAAGCCAAGAGAACCGCTGTATTCAACAACGGAACAGAAAAAGGATTAATCGGATCGATGCCAGTTGGGGGTCAAATACACCCTAACTCTGGAGTAGGCGCAAGACTTCTATGAAAAAAAGCCCAGAAAAATGCAAAAAAGAACATAACCTCCGAAGCAATAAACAAAATTATTCCCCAACGAAGCCCCTTTACCACAGCTAAAGTATGGTGCCCCAAAAATGTAGCCTCACGGATCACATCGCGCCACCACTGAATTATTGTTAACAAAATAATTACAACTCCAACAACTATCCCATAGTATGAACCAGTATGAAACCACCTGGTTAATCCTAAAACCAAAGTAAGAGCACCCACCGAACCCGTTAAAGGTCAAGGTCTATACTCCACTAAATGAAAAGGCTGACGTGGCATTGAAGGGGGAATATTCCATTCATTAAAAGAGCTACAATCTTCCACCTAATCTTCGGCCACCCCTCCTACCCCTCCTAAGACCAATCCCACACCCGATTAATACCCCTTCTATCCACGCCTGCTCCTATCCCAGGAAACCTCAAAGGTACTTGCCACCTTAACAAAGAAATTACCAATAATAAAATAAAATTAAATATAAAAAAAGTTCTAATCCAATAAATAGGAGATAAATGAGGCATAAAGAGATGCCCTTAAGGCAACCAAAGCCTGACAAGCTTTTATTATTAATTTTAACTAATCCCTCCTCCCATGTAGTTACTCCCTATCAACCATACACCCCGCCCAACTTACGAAAGTCTTATAATCCACACTCTCAATTACAATTGGCATAAAAGAATGATTTGCCCCACAAATCTCTGAGCATTGCCCATAATAAACTCCAGGCCGAGACACAGTCATCCCTATTTGATTTAAACGTCCAGGAATAGCATCTGCCTTAACCCCTAATGAAGGCACCGCCCAAGAATGGATCACATCCGCCCCAGTGACTAAGACCCGAATTTCAGCATTTATAGGAAGAACAACACGATTATCTACCTCTAACAACCGATAACCCCCCGCTCTCAAGTCTTCCTCCGCTACCATATAAGAATCAAACTCGATAGGTCTCTGAAAATCCGAATACTCATAACTTCAATACCATTGATGACCAATAGCCTTAAGAGTTACCTGAGGCTGCCTAACCTCGTCTATTAAATATAATAAACGCAAAGATGGCAAAGCCAACAAAAGTAAAGCCACCCCAGGCAAGACAGTTCAAATAGTCTCAACAGCCTGCGCTTGTAAGATAGTCCGACATATAAACTTATTCCTCATCAACGAAATAATAGCGTACCCAACAAAAGTAGTAACAAAGCACAGCACTAACATGGCGTGATCATGAAATCCAATAAGCAACCCCATAATAGGAGAAGCAGCATCTTGTAACCCTAGTTGTCCCCACATTGACATAAGTATTGAAGCTTACAGCTCATATTTAACAACATCAG
>OX439013.1:0-15000 GCA_949316495.1 Amphiduros pacificus | reverse complement strand
AATCCCCCTTAGACTAAGGGCCCTGACCTCCCCCTAAATTAGCTAGTGCGCAAGCACTTTCTATTAGTTCTAAGCCAAAACCGCCCCTAAAAATCCCTAAAGTGCAAAAAAATGCCCTAAAATGCCACTTTTTTGACAAAAAATGGCATTTTTTTGCCCTAAATGACGGATTTTTTAGCCCTTATTTCACACAGCCCGCAAGCCGACCTCCCTCTTCGTCCGTTTACCCTAAGTAGCAACCCCATACAAATGTTCGATCTCTACAACACTTACCTTATAACTAAGAGCCCTGAAGCTTAAGATGCCAGTTTCCCGAAAGTTAGACGAGGGGGTAATTCTTATGCAAAAAAAATTTTTTACTTTAGATTTCCTCTTGCGCAATAGACCGACCCCAAAAATAGAGCTGAGGAGACCGCCCCCCCTTCCGGAAAATCAAGAAAATAAAATTTAAATTTTAATCCCCCTTAGACTAAGGGCCCTGACCTCCCCCTAAATTAGCTAGTGCGCAAGCACTTTCTATTAGTTCTAAGCCAAAACCGCCCCTAAAAATCCCTAAAGTGCAAAAAAATGCCCTAAAATGCCACTTTTTGGACAAAAAATGGCATTTTTTTGCCCTAAATGACGGATTTTTTAGCCCTTATTTCACACAGCCCGCAAGCCGACCTCCCTCTTCGTCCGTTTACCCTAAGTAGCAACCCCATACAAATGTTCGATCTCTACAACACTTACCTTATAACTAAGAGCCCTGAAGCTTAAGATTCCAGTTTCCCGAAAGTTAGACGAGGGGGTAATTCTTATGCAAAAAAAATTTTTTACTTTAGATTTCCTCTTGCGCAATACACAAACCCCAAGGAGGCCCCGCCCGTCGAGTGGCGGGATGCCTCCTACCCGATCGTTTTCAGTACTACGCTTTTACAACCAGTGATAGTTATACACAAACCCCAAGGAGGCCCCACCCGTCGAGTGGCGGGATGCCTCCTACCCGATCGTTTTCAGTACTACGCTTTTACAACCAGTGATAGTTATACACAAACCCCAAGGAGGCCCCGCCCGTCGAGTGGCGGGATGCCTCCTACCCGATCGTTTTCAGTACTACGCTTTTACAACCAGTGATAGTTATACACAAACCCCAAGGAGGCCCCGCCCGTCGAGTGGCGGGATGCCTCCTACCCGATCGTTTTCAGTACTACGCTTTTACAACCAGTGATAGTTATACACAAACCCCAAGGAGGCCCCGCCCGTCGAGTGGCGGGATGGTCTTCTACCCGATCGTTTTCAGTACTACGCTTTTACAACCAGTGATAGTTATACACAAACCCCAAGGAGGCCCCGCCCGTCGAGTGGCGGAATGCCTCCTACCCGATCGTTTTCAGTACTACGCTTTTACAACCAGTGATAGTTATACACAAACCCCAAGGAGGCCCCGCCCGTCGAGTGGCGGGATGCCTCCTACCCGATCGTTTTCAGTACTACGCTTTTACAACCAGTGATAGTTATACACAAACCCCAAGGAGGCCCCGCCCGTCGAGTGGCGGGATGCCTCCTACCCGATCGTTTTCAGTACTACGCTTTTACAACCAGTGATAGTTATACACAGACCCCAAGGAGGCCCCACCCGTCGAGTGGCGGGATGCCTCCTACCCGATCGTTTTCAGTACTACGCTTTTACAACCAGTGATAGTTATACACAAACCCCAAGGAGGCCCCACCCGTCGAGTGGCGGGATGCCTCCTACCCGATCGTTTTCAGTACTACGCTTTTACAACCAGTGATAGTTATACACAAACCCCAAGGAGGCCCCGCCCGTCGAGTGGCGGGATGCCTCCTACCCGATCGTTTTCAGCACTACGCTTTTACAACCAGTGATAGTTATACACAAACCCCAAGGAGGCCCCACCCGTCGAGTGGCGGGATGCCTCCTACCCGATCGTTTTCAGTACTACGCTTTTACAACCAGTGATAGTTATACACAAACCCCAAGGAGGCCCCGCCCGTCGAGTGGCGGGATGCCTCCTACCCGATCGTTTTCAGTACTACGCTTTTACAACCAGTGATAGTTATACACAAACCCCAAGGAGGCCCCACCCGTCGAGTGGCGGGATGCCTCCTACCCGATCGTTTTCAGTACTACGCTTTTACAACCAGTGATAGTTATACACAAACCCCAAGGAGGCCCCGCCCGTCGAGTGGCGGGATGCCTCCTACCCGATCGTTTTCAGTACTACGCTTTTACAACCAGTGATAGTTATACACAAACCCCAAGGAGGCCCCACCCGTCGAGTGGCGGGATGCCTCCTACCCGATCGTTTTCAGTACTACGCTTTTACAACCAGTGATAGTTATACACAAACCCCAAGAAGGCCCCGCCCGTCGAGTGGCGGGATGCCTCCTACCCGATCGTTTTCAGCACTACGCTTTTACAACCAGTGATAGTTATACACAAACCCCAAGGAGGCCCCGCCCGTCGAGTGGCGGGATGCCTCCTACCCGATCGTTTTCAGTACTACGCTTTTACAACCAGTGATAGTTATACACAAACCCCAAGGAGGCCCCGCCCGTCGAGTGGCGGGATGCCTCCTACCCGATCGTTTTCAGTACTACGCTTTTACAACCAGTGATAGTTATACACAAACCCCAAGGAGGCCCCGCCCGTCGAGTGGCGGGATGCCTCCTACCCGATCGTTTTCAGTACTACGCTTTTACAACCAGTGATAGTTATACACAAACCCCAAGGAGGCCCCGCCCGTCGAGTGGCGGGATGCCTCCTACCCGATCGTTTTCAGTACTACGCTTTTACAACCAGTGATAGTTATACACAAACCCCAAGGAGGCCCCGCCCGTCGAGTAGCGGAATGCCTCCTACCCGATCGTTTTCAGTACTACGCTTTTACAACCAGTGATAGTTATACACAAACCCCAAGGAGGCCCCGCCCGTCGAGTGGCGGGATGCCTCCTACCCGATCGTTTTCAGTACTACGCTTTTACAACCAGTGATAGTTATACACAAACCCCAAGGAGGCCCCGCCCGTCGAGTGGCGGGATGCCTCCTACCCGATCGTTTTCAGTACTACGCTTTTACAACCAGTGATAGTTATACACAAACCCCAAGGAGGCCCCACCCGTCGAGTGGCGGGATGCCTCCTACCCGATCGTTTTCAGTACTACGCTTTTACAACCAGTGATAGTTATACACAAACCCCAAGGAGGCCCCACCCGTCGAGTGGCGGGATGCCTCCTACCCGATCGTTTTCAGTACTACGCTTTTACAACCAGTGATAGTTATACACAAACCCCAAGGAGGCCCCACCCGTCGAGTGGCGGGATGCCTCCTACCCGATCGTTTTCAGTACTACGCTTTTACAACCAGTGATAGTTATACACAAACCCCAAGGAGGCCCCACCCGTCGAGTGGCGGGATGCCTCCTACCCGATCGTTTTCAGTACTACGCTTTTACAACCAGTGATAGTTATACACAAACCCCAAGGAGGCCCCGCCCGTCGAGTGGCGGGATGCCTCCTACCCGATCGTTTTCAGTACTACGCTTTTACAACCAGTGATAGTTATACACAAACCCCAAGGAGGCCCCGCCCGTCGAGTGGCGGAATGCCTCCTACCCGATCGTTTTCAGTACTACGCTTTTACAACCAGTGATAGTTATACACAAACCCCAAGGAAGCCCCACCCGTCGAGTGGCGGGATGCCTCCTACCCGATCGTTTTCAGTACTACGCTTTTACAACCAGTGATAGTTATACACAAACCCCAAGGAGGCCCCGCCCGTCGAGTGGCGGGATGCCTCCTACCCGATCGTTTTCAGTACTACGCTTTTACAACCAGTGATAGTTATACACAAACCCCAAGGAGGCCCCGCCCGTCGAGTGGCGGGATGCCTCCTACCCGATCGTTTTCAGTACTACGCTTTTACAACCAGTGATAGTTATACACAAACCCCAAGGAGGCCCCGCCCGTCGAGTGGCGGGATGCCTCCTACCCGATCGTTTTCAGTACTACGCTTTTACAACCAGTGATAGTTATACACAAACCCCAAGGAGGCCCCGCCCGTCGAGTGGCGGGATGCCTCCTACCCGATCGTTTTCAGTACTACGCTTTTACAACCAGTGATAGTTATACACAAACCCCAAGGAGGCCCCACCCGTCGAGTGGCGGGATGCCTCCTACCCGATCGTTTTCAGTACTACGCTTTTACAACCAGTGATAGTTATACACAAACCCCAAGGAGGCCCCGCCCGTCGAGTGGCGGGATGCCTCCTACCCGATCGTTTTCAGTACTACGCTTTTACAACCAGTGATAGTTATACACAAACCCCAAGGAGGCCCCGCCCGTCGAGTGGCGGGATGCCTCCTACCCGATCGTTTTCAGTACTACGCTTTTACAACCAGTGATAGTTATACACAAACCCCAAGGAGGCCCCGCCCGTCGAGTGGCGGGATGCCTCCTACCCGATCGTTTTCAGTACTACGCTTTTACAACCAGTGATAGTTATACACAAACCCCAAGGAGGCCCCACCCGTCGAGTGGCGGGATGCCTCCTACCCGATCGTTTTCAGTACTACGCTTTTACAACCAGTGATAGTTATACACAAACCCCAAGGAAGCCCCACCCGTCGAGTGGCGGAATGCCTCCTACCCGATCGTTTTCAGTACTACGCTTTTACAACCAGTGATAGTTATACACAAACCCCAAGGAGGCCCCACCCGTCGAGTGGCGGGATGCCTCCTACCCGATCGTTTTCAGTACTACGCTTTTACAACCAGTGATAGTTATACACAAACCCCAAGGAGGCCCCGCCCGTCGAGTGGCGGGATGCCTCCTACCCGATCGTTTTCAGTACTACGCTTTTACAACCAGTGATAGTTATACACAAACCCCAAGGAGGCCCCACCCGTCGAGTGGCGGGATGCCTCCTACCCGATCGTTTTCAGTACTACGCTTTTACAACCAGTGATAGTTATACACAAACCCCAAGGAGGCCCCGCCCGTCGAGTAGCGGGATGCCTCCTACCCGATCGTTTTCAGTACTACGCTTTTACAACCAGTGATAGTTATACACAAACCCCAAGGAGGCCCCACCCGTCGAGTGGCGGGATGCCTCCTACCCGATCGTTTTCAGTACTACACTTTTACAACCAGTGATAGTTATACACAAACCCCAAGGAGGCCCCACCCGTCGAGTGGCGGGATGCCTCCTACCCGATCGTTTTCAGTACTACGCTTTTACAACCAGTGATAGTTATACACAAACCCCAAGGAGGCCCCACCCGTCGAGTGGCGGGATGCCTCCTACCCGATCGTTTTCAGTACTACGCTTTTACAACCAGTGATAGTTATACACAAACCCCAAGGAGGCCCCACCCGTCGAGTGGCGGGATGCCTCCTACCCGATCGTTTTCAGTACTACGCTTTTACAACCAGTGATAGTTATACACAAACCCCAAGGAGGCCCCACCCGTCGAGTGGCGGGATGCCTCCTACCCGATCGTTTTCAGTACTACGCTTTTACAACCAGTGATAGTTATACACAAACCCCAAGGAGGCCCCGCCCGTCGAGTGGCGGGATGCCTCCTACCCGATCGTTTTCAGTACTACGCTTTTACAACCAGTGATAGTTATACACAAACCCCAAGGAGGCCCCACCCGTCGAGTGGCGGGATGCCTCCTACCCGATCGTTTTCAGTACTACGCTTTTACAACCAGTGATAGTTATACACAAACCCCAAGGAGGCCCCACCCGTCGAGTAGCGGGATGCCTCCTACCCGATCGTTTTCAGTACTACGCTTTTACAACCAGTGATAGTTATACACAAACCCCAAGGAGGCCCCACCCGTCGAGTGGCGGGATGCCTCCTACCCGATCGTTTTCAGTACTACACTTTTACAACCAGTGATAGTTATACACAAACCCCAAGGAGGCCCCACCCGTCGAGTGGCGGGATGCCTCCTACCCGATCGTTTTCAGTACTACGCTTTTACAACCAGTGATAGTTATACACAAACCCCAAGGAGGCCCCACCCGTCGAGTGGCGGGATGCCTCCTACCCGATCGTTTTCAGTACTACGCTTTTACAACCAGTGATAGTTATACACAAACCCCAAGGAGGCCCCACCCGTCGAGTGGCGGGATGCCTCCTACCCGATCGTTTTCAGTACTACGCTTTTACAACCAGTGATAGTTATACACAAACCCCAAGGAGGCCCCGCCCGTCGAGTAGCGGGATGCCTCCTACCCGATCGTTTTCAGTACTACGCTTTTACAACCAGTGATAGTTATACACAAACCCCAAGGAGGCCCCACCCGTCGAGTGGCGGGATGCCTCCTACCCGATCGTTTTCAGTACTACGCTTTTACAACCAGTGATAGTTATACACAAACCCCAAGGAGGCCCCGCCCGTCGAGTGGCGGGATGCCTCCTACCCGATCGTTTTCAGTACTACGCTTTTACAACCAGTGATAGTTATACACAAACCCCAAGGAGGCCCCACCCGTCGAGTGGCGGGATGCCTCCTACCCGATCGTTTTCAGTACTACGCTTTTACAACCAGTGATAGTTATACACAAACCCCAAGGAGGCCCCGCCCGTCGAGTAGCGGGATGCCTCCTACCCGATCGTTTTCAGTACTACGCTTTTACAACCAGTGATAGTTATACACAAACCCCAAGGAGGCCCCACCCGTCGAGTGGCGGGATGCCTCCTACCCGATCGTTTTCAGTACTACGCTTTTACAACCAGTGATAGTTATACACAAACCCCAAGGAGGCCCCGCCCGTCGAGTGGCGGGATGCCTCCTACCCGATCGTTTTCAGTACTACGCTTTTACAACCAGTGATAGTTATACACAAACCCCAAGGAGGCCCCACCCGTCGAGTGGCGGGATGCCTCCTACCCGATCGTTTTCAGTACTACGCTTTTACAACCAGTGATAGTTATACACAAACCCCAAGGAGGCCCCGCCCGTCGAGTAGCGGGATGCCTCCTACCCGATCGTTTTCAGTACTACGCTTTTACAACCAGTGATAGTTATACACAAACCCCAAGGAGGCCCCACCCGTCGAGTGGCGGGATGCCTCCTACCCGATCGTTTTCAGTACTACACTTTTACAACCAGTGATAGTTATACACAAACCCCAAGGAGGCCCCACCCGTCGAGTGGCGGGATGCCTCCTACCCGATCGTTTTCAGTACTACGCTTTTACAACCAGTGATAGTTATACACAAACCCCAAGGAGGCCCCACCCGTCGAGTGGCGGGATGCCTCCTACCCGATCGTTTTCAGTACTACGCTTTTACAACCAGTGATAGTTATACACAAACCCCAAGGAGGCCCCACCAATCTTAACCAAAATTATTTTATTATCGAGCCACAAATCCTACTAATTGTATTAAAAAAAAAATATCTGTGCCATGCTCTGCCTAATAGGTGAGAGCTCACTCCCATATGCTGATCCTAAGTCAGCTGCACTATTCTGCCAACCTATTTTCAGTATTACTTCTATATTTTACATTTCACAATTCTTTATCCTACCCCTCTAAATCTTGTTCTACAACTGCTCAGGGGTCCTTTCGTACTACCCGTCAATAATTTACCTAAAGATAGAAACTAACCTGGCTTACGCCGGTCTGAACTCAGCTCATGTAAGATTTTAATGGTTGAACAAACCAACCTATTCGGGCTGCTGCACTCGAAGGTCACCTTAAGCCAACATCGAGGTGCCAATCTTCCTAGTCAATGTGATCTCTCTAAGGAAATTAGCCTGTTACCCCTATGGTAGTTACGTCTTTTGATCGCTCTATGCGGGTCAATTTCAGGGCTTAAAGCCTTTTATTTAAGGGAAGCTCTTCCATGTTCCCCAGTCGCCCCAACTAAACCCCTACTTCTTATCTCATAATATAAGGCTATTAACAAAATGAGAAGCTATGGGTAAAACTCAATAGGGTCTTCTTGTCTTTTAGGGCAATCTAGGCATCTTCACCTAGAGGTTAATTTTTAAAAGTAATAAAGAGACAACTGACCCCTCGTTTATCCATTCATACCAGCCTCCATTTAAAAGGCAAATGATTATGCTACCTTTGCACGGTCAGAGTACCGCGGCCGTTAAAACCGTAATTCACCGGGCAGGACGTACCTCCCATCTTATATCAAGAGGCAATGTTTTTGTTAAACAGTCGAAAGTCAAATTTGTCGAGTTCCTTTTTATTAATTCAAACATTTATTTTTTAAACAACTTTATACTTAGAATTAAAAATATCTATACTAATTTTAGCATACTCTATACTTAATAAAAATTTATAAATATAACTCATAATTATAATCTATTACCCTTAATTATTAATGCATTAAATAAATTTATTATCTATAACGACCTAAAAGGAAAGCCGGTATTAAGCCTACCTAACTCTTATGCTTACTTAATAATAAGATTAATTAATAGAGCTTATCCTCCATTAACTTAAAAAGCAAAATTTATGCTATAATTACTTTAATAATTCTATGAGTACCCAGCTATTAATAGATGCGAATGGTATGTAGCCCCTGAATTCTTATCACACCAATATAATGCCACATATAAGGTTGAGTGCTAAACAGTAAAAACTCAGCTCATCTATTTTCGGGATTAAGTTTAACAACCTGAATCTTGCTAAACCATGATGCAAAAGGTACTTCTATTAAAAAAAACTAAACTATGCTTTATTTTCCCCTACGGTCATTTAAATTTAATAATTAATCCCATTTTATTAAAAAGATGCTTCTTCTCCAGATAAAACTCAAAATATTTTAAAGCTCGAAGCAGTCTAACTCAATAGACTTCTTTTCAGTGTAAATGAAATGCATATTCATGCTCTGCCACGTAGGCTCAACTTCCGTTAAGCCAACTATGTTACGACTTATCCCCCCTTTCGGCGGGAGCGACGGGCGATTTGTGCACACCCCAGATTACCTAATTCAATAAAGAAATCTAACCTTAAATTTACTACCAAGTCCTATTTTCCAACTTATTGTCCAACATATAATCAATGTAACCCATCTAGCCCCGCTTTATTGACTGCATTTCGACCTGACGTAAATGTAAAATACTGTTCGGTTAACTTCTCTCACGAGGTAAACAATTCGACGGCAATACACAAGCTGATTAGACTCTAAAAACGGTAGAAGTAAACGTGGATTATCGGATTAAGCGACAGGTTCCCCTGGTTGGATGGAGCACCGCCAAATTTTTTAAGTTTTAAATATGTATTCGTAGTACCCGGGGCAAAATTTAAGGCATAGAATAAAAGGGTATCTAATCCTTGTTTTAACCTAAGCTGTCACTTTAATTAAGATGTAATAAATAAGGGCAGACCCACCCTCGGATTGGACCCCTAAACTTGTAATTTATCACCTATAGTTCACCCAAAAAAATTAACTAGAGTTTTGGGTATAACCGCGATTGCTGGCACCCACTTAATCAACTCTCTTGCCAATATCCAATTCACACCTTCATGCAAACCTTAGTATTAAACACTGCAGGCGTGAAAATTTAACTATTAAAAGCCTCTTTAATTTATACATATAATATTTCCATTAAGAATTAAACTTATATGCTACTCACGGGAACGATTATTCTTGCATGTGTACTTAAATAGCATAGCTAACCACCCAGCTAAAATAAAACTGACATCTAAGTAGGCTGCGTATATCAGCTGAGACCTAATTAACAGATAGGCGCCTATTTGGCTTCTACTTAATTAATGAGCCCATTCTAAAGACCCTTCATTTCATTCATGTAACAGACCCACTACTAAAATAATAATAAAGGCACCCCCAGCTATAACCCTCTCCAACAGCATCCCCGCCCCCATTGACACAGGCATAGGCATGAGTAACACAATCTCGATATCAAAAACCAAGAAAATTACAGCCAGCAAGAAAAACCGTAAAGAAAACGGCAACCGAGCTGACCTTTTAGGGTCAAACCCGCACTCAAACGGAGAAGATTTCTCCCGATCCAAAGAAGACCGCATCCCTAGAACCAACCTAACAACTAAAATCAACACAGCGATAACAATTGCCACTATAAATACAACTAAAGTGATTAACATCAAGAAGAGATGGACCAACTTTCCACCAATCTTTGGAGTAAAAATCCAATGCTTTATAGCTTTCTTCTTAGGCCCATAAACGAATCGAACGTTTTTTAAAGACTTTCAAAATCTCAGGTTTCCATAAACTAAGAGCCCAAACCCTAGCTAAACATAAATAGCACAAGACTCATCTAGATTATGAAAATCTAAAGGAACTATATCCTGCCACTCTAAAGACCTAGATTGATGAATCCTTCTAACTACAGGTCGTTGAGCCAACAAGGACTCCCATAAAATAAAGATAAAATACAATAGCCCAACAAAGGATACTATTGACCCCACAGAAGATACCACATTTCATTTAGTCATCCTATCAGGATAGTCAGAATAACGACGGGGCATCCCAGCTAACCCTAAAAAGTGCTGTGGGAAAAAAGTCAAATTAACACCGAAAAACATTAAATAAAAATGAATCTTACACCACCGCTGGTGTAATGTTACCCCTGTAAATAGGGGGTACCAATGATTAAAACCAGCAAAAATAGCAAAAATAGCCCCTATAGACAAAACATAATGAAAATGAGCAATAACATAATAAGTATCATGTATAACAATATCAATAGAAGAGTTAGCCAAAACAATTCCCGTTAGCCCCCCTACTGTGAATAAAAAAATAAACCCCAAAGCTCATAACATAGCAGGCTCATACTTAATACGCCTCCCATTAATAGTTGCCAACCACCTAAACACCTTAATTCCAGTTGGAATAGCAATAATTATAGTAGCAGATGTAAAATAAGCTCGAGTATCTACATCCATCCCCACCGTAAACATATGATGAGCCCAGACAATAAAACCTAAAATACCAATCCCTAACATAGCATAAATTATACCCAATGTCCCAAAAGACTCCCGCTTACCAGAATAATGAGTAACAATGTGTGACACTATACCAAACCCTGGCAAAATCAGAATATAGACCTCGGGGTGGCCAAAAAACCAAAATAAATGCTGGTAAAGAACAGGATCCCCGCCCCCAGCCGGATCGAAAAAAGCTGTATTAAGGTTACGATCTGTTAACAATATAGTAATTGCACCTGCTAGAACAGGTAGTGACAAGAGTAACAAAATAGCAGTAATTTTCACAGACCATACGAACAAAGGAACCCGCTCCAACTGATAACCTGCTGGACGCATATTAATCACAGTTGTAATAAAATTAACCGCCCCCAAGATAGAGGAAACTCCAGCTAAATGCAACGAAAAAATAGCAAAATCCACCGAAGGACCTGCATGAGCAATATTTCCAGCCAGAGGGGGGTACACAGTTCACCCAGTACCGGCCCCCTTCTCAACAGCCGCCGAAGCAAGAAGCATTGTCAACGAAGGAGGAAGAAGCCAGAACCTTATATTATTTATACGAGGAAACACTATATCAGGCCCCCCAAGCATCAACGGAACAAGCCAATTACCAAACCCCCCAATTATTACGGGCATGACTAAAAAGAAAATTATAAGAAATGCGTGAGCAGTGACGATAGTATTATATAACTGGTCCCTCCCCAATAATGACCCAGGCTGTCCCAACTCTGCCCGAATAAGCAATCTTATAGAAGTCCCTAACAACCCTGATCAAACCCCAAAAATGAAATATAAAGTACCAATATCCTTATGATTAGTAGAATAGAGTCAACGCAAAAGTCAGTAAAAAAATTAATCCAAACCCCCTAAAAAATGACCTGAGTACAGTTACAACAATAAATCTCACCCCCAATGAGCCTAAAGTTAGCCCTATAAACAATGAGTAAGAACACAAATATATATTAAGTAAAATAGAAATATAGTAAGATAAATTTATCAAAGAGCCCAACAGTAAAATTATCCTAAGAAAAACATAATTCTCCCCCAAAAGATGTTCTAAGACCAACCACTTAGACATAAACCCCAATAGCGGAGGAAGACCCCCCAAAGATATTAAAGTAATTCCCAAAAGCCCTAAAAATAATCAGGGTAAATAAGTCAAACAAGTAACAGACCGTAATAAAATATTCACACTTATAAAAGAACCCATTAGCCCTGCCGTAATAGCACAATAGATTATAAAATACCCAAATACTGCCCTAGAAGACAAAATTATTGACCCTACAACCCAACCTATATGACCAATTGAGGAATAAGCCAGCAAAGCCCGTAACTGGGTCTGATTAAACCCCCCAATACCTCCTACTAAAGACCTACTTAACGCAACTATAACAAGAAGCCATGAACTACTAGTTGTAAGGCCCCTCAACAAAAATACAGGAGCAACTTTTTGTCATGTTCCTAAAATCAAACATATGAATCAAGATACCCCAGATATTACCTGCGGGAACCAAAAATGGAAAGGAGCCCTACCCATCTTAATAAATAGCCCAACCATAATCAAAACTCTATACAACTCATGAAACCTTAAAATTCCAACCCCAGCCGAATAGCCCCTCACGAACCCTAAAATTACTAAGCCAGACCCCAAAGCCTGTGCCAAAAAATACTTCACGGCCCTTTCAGCCTCTTGATTTAAACTCCTCTGTATTAAAATAGGAATAAAAGACAGAAGATTAATCTCAAGGCCCGCCCACACAAACAAACCTTGCGAGGAAGACAGTGATATAATTCTACCAACTAATAATAAACAAGAAAATAATAAAGTAGAAGGAAACAAAGTGAACATAAAAGGAGAAAGGAATCGAACCTCTCATGTAAAAGCTTAGAAGGCCTAACATGCCCCATGCATCCTCTGATTACGTATATATAGTAAAAGAACTCCGTTCATTTTCGGGGTATGAACCCGATAGCTTACCCCTTAGCTTATTTTACTAAATGATTTTTCTAAATTAAATTAGACCCCTTGCTTGGAAGGCAAGAATACGTTATTATACTAAAAAACCAAGCCCTGGTAATAATCTTATACACTTTTAAGGCTGCAACTTAACGTTGTAATTCAACTACAAGGCCAAAATTCCTAAACTCACCTCCCAATAATCTCTCCCCTAGCAATTAAAGCAAAAATAGGAACAACGTGCAAAACACACACTACAAAATTACGTGCTCTAATCATTCTAAGCCCCTGAGACGCACATAAAGGGGCCCCATGCTGCGTAGAAGTATATAAAACCAAAGAGTAAGCCCCAGCCAAAAAACACATTAACCCAATAAACACCCCTAAGAAAACAGACAGCCTTATAGACCCAGTAATCAATATAATTTCCCCCAACAAATTAATAGAAGGGGGGGCTGCCATATTAACTGCAGATAGAATAAATCAAAACATAGTCATAGCAGGAAACAAATTTATTAACCCCCCAATCAAATACAACCTACGAGTTTGAACTCTTTCATAAGTTATATTAGCCATGGCAAAAAGACCAGAAGAACATAAGCCATGCGCCACCATCAATACTAAAGACCCCTGCCACCCTCACAATGTGCAAGACATACACCCTGCAACAAGAAGACCTATATGCCCCACGGAAGAATAAGCAATCAAGGACTTCATATCAGTCTGACGTACACAAATTATCCCAGTAACACAGGCCCCCCATAAAGATAAGCAAGATATAAACCTCGATAAAGATATATTAACTCAAACAAATATTCTACTAACCCGCACCAACCCATATCTCCCTAGCTTTAATAATACCGCTGCAAGAACCATGGACCCTGCTACCGGAGCCTCTACATGAGCCTTGGGAAGCCATAAATGAACCCTAAACAAAGGCATCTTTACCATAAATGCCATTACAAAAATAAACCACCACAATGAAGTCAAACCCCCACCAACCCCCAGGTAAAAAACTCTAAATGATATAGACGAAGAAAAATTAATATTATATGTATAGACCAAATTAACCAATAAAGGGAGAGAAGCAGTGATAGTATATAATATAAGATATATACCTGCTTGAAGCCGCTCTGGCTGGTACCCCCACCCAAGCACAAGCAATAAAGTAGGAATAAGAGAAGCCTCAAACAAAATATAGTATAAAACAAAAGAATCTACCCTAAAACTCAATACAAGAATAATAGTAAGAACTATAACTAATCTAATAAACTTTTTAACTTTATTTCTATTAAATAAAATTTTTTGACTTGCTAAAACCATTAGAGGTGCAATCCACAAAGTTAAAATAACTAAAGGCATAGAAAGCCCATCAGCTATCAAGGCTGCCCCGTGATAAACTGCCGAGCCAAAAGGCCTGTAGACCATAAATAAGGAATAGAAGCACAGTATAAATAAAATTATTACCCTAGAAGACCAAAATCCCCTAAACCCCAAAATAAAGAGCAACCTAACTAATATATACCATAATACTAACATTTTCTTAGATTAAGAGAAGAAAATAAATCGTTACCAAAAGTGCGGGTCATAGCGACTAAAGTAGCCAAACCCAACCTAGCCTCACAAGCCCCCATAGTAATGACAATAAAAGCCCTATATACCTCATGAGGGTATAGCACTATCACCAACAAAGTAATATTAAGAACTATCCCCTCTAATGCCAACAACCCCATAAGAAAATGCCGACGCTGACTAACTAAAGCTACCATACAAGATAAGGCAGAAATTCTTAACAGACTAGAAGATATTATTAACATTGCCAAAAGAGCTCTATAGCCCAACCTTTGATTTACAAGACCAACGCTGATTTCAGCTTTTTTGACTAACTTAAACTCAGAAGACAGGCCTAGCCCGATTAAAAACTCCCAAAGCTAACATTTTTATTAAATTACCTTCTGCTAATTAATACTTAGTGAAACTCACACCCCCAACTCGAAAAGCTGATGTACTCTATTTTATACTATAAATACTAACCAACGCCCAAGAACAAACGTCATCTTAGCCTCTTCAGGGCCACGCTTTTAATTTAAGCTACTTAAGC
>CASGGN010000017.1:0-13846 GCA_949316495.1 Amphiduros pacificus | reverse complement strand
CAACTACAACTACAACTACAACTACAACTACAACTACAACTACAACTACAACTACAACTACAACTACAACTACAACTACAACTACAACTACAACTACAACTACAACTACAACTACAACTACAACTACAACTACAACTACAACTACAACTACAACTACAACTACAACTACAACTACAACTACAACTACAACTACAACTACAACTACAACTACAACTACAACTACAACTACAACTACAACTACAACTACAACTACAACTACAACTACAACTACAACTACAACTACAACTACAACTACAACTACAACTACAACTACAACTACAACTACAACTACAACTACAACTACAACTACAACTACAACTACAACTACAACTACAACTACAACTACAACTACAACTACAACTACAACTACAACTACAACTACAACTACAACTACAACTACAACTACAACTACAACTACAACTACAACTACAACTACAACTACAACTACAACTACAACTACAACTACAACTACAACTACAACTACAACTACAACTACAACTACAACTACAACTACAACTACAACTACAACTACAACTACAACTACAACTACAACTACAACTACAACTACAACTACAACTACAACTACAACTACAACTACAACTACAACTACAACTACAACTACAACTACAACTACAACTACAACTACAACTACAACTACAACTACAACTACAACTACAACTACAACTACAACTACAACTACAACTACAACTACAACTACAACTACAACTACAACTACAACTACAACTACAACTACAACTACAACTACAACTACAACTACAACTACAACTACAACTACAACTACAACTACAACTACAACTACAACTACAACTACAACTACAACTACAACTACAACTACAACTACAACTACAACTACAACTACAACTACAACTACAACTACAACTACAACTACAACTACAACTACAACTACAACTACAACTACAACTACAACTACAACTACAACTACAACTACAACTACAACTACAACTACAACTACAACTACAACTACAACTACAACTACAACTACAACTACAACTACAACTACAACTACAACTACAACTACAACTACAACTACAACTACAACTACAACTACAACTACAACTACAACTACAACTACAACTACAACTACAACTACAACTACAACTACAACTACAACTACAACTACAACTACAACTACAACTACAACTACAACTACAACTACAACTACAACTACAACTACAACTACAACTACAACTACAACTACAACTACAACTACAACTACAACTACAACTACAACTACAACTACAACTACAACTACAACTACAACTACAACTACAACTACAACTACAACTACAACTACAACTACAACTACAACTACAACTACAACTACAACTACAACTACAACTACAACTACAACTACAACTACAACTACAACTACAACTACAACTACAACTACAACTACAACTACAACTACAACTACAACTAACTACAACTACAACTACAACTACAACTACAACTACAACTACAACTACAACTACAACTACAACTACAACTACAACTACAACTACAACTACAACTACAACTACAACTACAACTACAACTACAACTACAACTACAACTACAACTACAACTACAACTACAACTACAACTACAACTACAACTACAACTACAACTACAACTACAACTACAACTACAACTACAACTACAACTACAACTACAACTACAACTACAACTACAACTACAACTACAACTACAACTACAACTACAACTACAACTACAACTACAACTACAACTACAACTACAACTACAACTACAACTACAACTACAACTACAACTACAACTACAACTACAACTACAACTACAACTACAACTACAACTACAACTACAACTACAACTACAACTACAACTACAACTACAACTACAACTACAACTACAACTACAACTACAACTACAACTACAACTACAACTACAACTACAACTACAACTACAACTACAACTACAACTACAACTACAACTACAACTACAACTACAACTACAACTACAACTACAACTACAACTACAACTACAACTACAACTACAACTACAACTACAACTACAACTACAACTACAACTACAACTACAACTACAACTACAACTACAACTACAACTACAACTACAACTACAACTACAACTACAACTACAACTACAACTACAACTACAACTACAACTACAACTACAACTACAACTACAACTACAACTACAACTACAACTACAACTACAACTACAACTACAACTACAACTACAACTACAACTACAACTACAACTACAACTACAACTACAACTACAACTACAACTACAACTACAACTACAACTACAACTACAACTACAACTACAACTACAACTACAACTACAACTACAACTACAACTACAACTACAACTACAACTACAACTACAACTACAACTACAACTACAACTACAACTACAACTACAACTACAACTACAACTACAACTACAACTACAACTACAACTACAACTACAACTACAACTACAACTACAACTACAACTACAACTACAACTACAACTACAACTACAACTACAACTACAACTACAACTACAACTACAACTACAACTACAACTACAACTACAACTACAACTACAACTACAACTACAACTACAACTACAACTACAACTACAACTACAACTACAACTACAACTACAACTACAACTACAACTACAACTACAACTACAACTACAACTACAACTACAACTACAACTACAACTACAACTACAACTACAACTACAACTACAACTACAACTACAACTACAACTACAACTACAACTACAACTACAACTACAACTACAACTACAACTACAACTACAACTACAACTACAACTACAACTACAACTACAACTACAACTACAACTACAACTACAACTACAACTACAACTACAACTACAACTACAACTACAACTACAACTACAACTACAACTACAACTACAACTACAACTACAACTACAACTACAACTACAACTACAACTACAACTACAACTACAACTACAACTACAACTACAACTACAACTACAACTACAACTACAACTACAACTACAACTACAACTACAACTACAACTACAACTACAACTACAACTACAACTACAACTACAACTACAACTACAACTACAACTACAACTACAACTACAACTACAACTACAACTACAACTACAACTACAACTACAACTACAACTACAACTACAACTACAACTACAACTACAACTACAACTACAACTACAACTACAACTACAACTACAACTACAACTACAACTACAACTACAACTACAACTACAACTACAACTACAACTACAACTACAACTACAACTACAACTACAACTACAACTACAACTACAACTACAACTACAACTACAACTACAACTACAACTACAACTACAACTACAACTACAACTACAACTACAACTACAACTACAACTACAACTACAACTACAACTACAACTACAACTACAACTACAACTACAACTACAACTACAACTACAACTACAACTACAACTACAACTACAACTACAACTACAACTACAACTACAACTACAACTACAACTACAACTACAACTACAACTACAACTACAACTACAACTACAACTACAACTACAACTACAACTACAACTACAACTACAACTACAACTACAACTACAACTACAACTACAACTACAACTACAACTACAACTACAACTACAACTACAACTACAACTACAACTACAACTACAACTACAACTACAACTACAACTACAACTACAACTACAACTACAACTACAACTACAACTACAACTACAACTACAACTACAACTACAACTACAACTACAACTACAACTACAACTACAACTACAACTACAACTACAACTACAACTACAACTACAACTACAACTACAACTACAACTACAACTACAACTACAACTACAACTACAACTACAACTACAACTACAACTACAACTACAACTACAACTACAACTACAACTACAACTACAACTACAACTACAACTACAACTACAACTACAACTACAACTACAACTACAACTACAACTACAACTACAACTACAACTACAACTACAACTACAACTACAACTACAACTACAACTACAACTACAACTACAACTACAACTACAACTACAACTACAACTACAACTACAACTACAACTACAACTACAACTACAACTACAACTACAACTACAACTACAACTACAACTACAACTACAACTACAACTACAACTACAACTACAACTACAACTACAACTACAACTACAACTACAACTACAACTACAACTACAACTACAACTACAACTACAACTACAACTACAACTACAACTACAACTACAACTACAACTACAACTACAACTACAACTACAACTACAACTACAACTACAACTACAACTACAACTACAACTACAACTACAACTACAACTACAACTACAACTACAACTACAACTACAACTACAACTACAACTACAACTACAACTACAACTACAACTACAACTACAACTACAACTACAACTACAACTACAACTACAACTACAACTACAACTACAACTACAACTACAACTACAACTACAACTACAACTACAACTACAACTACAACTACAACTACAACTACAACTACAACTACAACTACAACTACAACTACAACTACAACTACAACTACAACTACAACTACAACTACAACTACAACTACAACTACAACTACAACTACAACTACAACTACAACTACAACTACAACTACAACTACAACTACAACTACAACTACAACTACAACTACAACTACAACTACAACTACAACTACAACTACAACTACAACTACAACTACAACTACAACTACAACTACAACTACAACTACAACTACAACTACAACTACAACTACAACTACAACTACAACTACAACTACAACTACAACTACAACTACAACTACAACTACAACTACAACTACAACTACAACTACAACTACAACTACAACTACAACTACAACTACAACTACAACTACAACTACAACTACAACTACAACTACAACTACAACTACAACTACAACTACAACTACAACTACAACTACAACTACAACTACAACTACAACTACAACTACAACTACAACTACAACTACAACTACAACTACAACTACAACTACAACTACAACTACAACTACAACTACAACTACAACTACAACTACAACTACAACTACAACTACAACTACAACTACAACTACAACTACAACTACAACTACAACTACAACTACAACTACAACTACAACTACAACTACAACTACAACTACAACTACAACTACAACTACAACTACAACTACAACTACAACTACAACTACAACTACAACTACAACTACAACTACAACTACAACTACAACTACAACTACAACTACAACTACAACTACAACTACAACTACAACTACAACTACAACTACAACTACAACTACAACTACAACTACAACTACAACTACAACTACAACTACAACTACAACTACAACTACAACTACAACTACAACTACAACTACAACTACAACTACAACTACAACTACAACTACAACTACAACTACAACTACAACTACAACTACAACTACAACTACAACTACAACTACAACTACAACTACAACTACAACTACAACTACAACTACAACTACAACTACAACTACAACTACAACTACAACTACAACTACAACTACAACTACAACTACAACTACAACTACAACTACAACTACAACTACAACTACAACTACAACTACAACTACAACTACAACTACAACTACAACTACAACTACAACTACAACTACAACTACAACTACAACTACAACTACAACTACAACTACAACTACAACTACAACTACAACTACAACTACAACTACAACTACAACTACAACTACAACTACAACTACAACTACAACTACAACTACAACTACAACTACAACTACAACTACAACTACAACTACAACTACAACTACAACTACAACTACAACTACAACTACAACTACAACTACAACTACAACTACAACTACAACTACAACTACAACTACAACTACAACTACAACTACAACTACAACTACAACTACAACTACAACTACAACTACAACTACAACTACAACTACAACTACAACTACAACTACAACTACAACTACAACTACAACTACAACTACAACTACAACTACAACTACAACTACAACTACAACTACAACTACAACTACAACTACAACTACAACTACAACTACAACTACAACTACAACTACAACTACAACTACAACTACAACTACAACTACAACTACAACTACAACTACAACTACAACTACAACTACAACTACAACTACAACTACAACTACAACTACAACTACAACTACAACTACAACTACAACTACAACTACAACTACAACTACAACTACAACTACAACTACAACTACAACTACAACTACAACTACAACTACAACTACAACTACAACTACAACTACAACTACAACTACAACTACAACTACAACTACAACTACAACTACAACTACAACTACAACTACAACTACAACTACAACTACAACTACAACTACAACTACAACTACAACTACAACTACAACTACAACTACAACTACAACTACAACTACAACTACAACTACAACTACAACTACAACTACAACTACAACTACAACTACAACTACAACTACAACTACAACTACAACTACAACTACAACTACAACTACAACTACAACTACAACTACAACTACAACTACAACTACAACTACAACTACAACTACAACTACAACTACAACTACAACTACAACTACAACTACAACTACAACTACAACTACAACTACAACTACAACTACAACTACAACTACAACTACAACTACAACTACAACTACAACTACAACTACAACTACAACTACAACTACAACTACAACTACAACTACAACTACAACTACAACTACAACTACAACTACAACTACAACTACAACTACAACTACAACTACAACTACAACTACAACTACAACTACAACTACAACTACAACTACAACTACAACTACAACTACAACTACAACTACAACTACAACTACAACTACAACTACAACTACAACTACAACTACAACTACAACTACAACTACAACTACAACTACAACTACAACTACAACTACAACTACAACTACAACTACAACTACAACTACAACTACAACTACAACTACAACTACAACTACAACTACAACTACAACTACAACTACAACTACAACTACAACTACAACTACAACTACAACTACAACTACAACTACAACTACAACTACAACTACAACTACAACTACAACTACAACTACAACTACAACTACAACTACAACTACAACTACAACTACAACTACAACTACAACTACAACTACAACTACAACTACAACTACAACTACAACTACAACTACAACTACAACTACAACTACAACTACAACTACAACTACAACTACAACTACAACTACAACTACAACTACAACTACAACTACAACTACAACTACAACTACAACTACAACTACAACTACAACTACAACTACAACTACAACTACAACTACAACTACAACTACAACTACAACTACAACTACAACTACAACTACAACTACAACTACAACTACAACTACAACTACAACTACAACTACAACTACAACTACAACTACAACTACAACTACAACTACAACTACAACTACAACTACAACTACAACTACAACTACAACTACAACTACAACTACAACTACAACTACAACTACAACTACAACTACAACTACAACTACAACTACAACTACAACTACAACTACAACTACAACTACAACTACAACTACAACTACAACTACAACTACAACTACAACTACAACTACAACTACAACTACAACTACAACTACAACTACAACTACAACTACAACTACAACTACAACTACAACTACAACTACAACTACAACTACAACTACAACTACAACTACAACTACAACTACAACTACAACTACAACTACAACTACAACTACAACTACAACTACAACTACAACTACAACTACAACTACAACTACAACTACAACTACAACTACAACTACAACTACAACTACAACTACAACTACAACTACAACTACAACTACAACTACAACTACAACTACAACTACAACTACAACTACAACTACAACTACAACTACAACTACAACTACAACTACAACTACAACTACAACTACAACTACAACTACAACTACAACTACAACTACAACTACAACTACAACTACAACTACAACTACAACTACAACTACAACTACAACTACAACTACAACTACAACTACAACTACAACTACAACTACAACTACAACTACAACTACAACTACAACTACAACTACAACTACAACTACAACTACAACTACAACTACAACTACAACTACAACTACAACTACAACTACAACTACAACTACAACTACAACTACAACTACAACTACAACTACAACTACAACTACAACTACAACTACAACTACAACTACAACTACAACTACAACTACAACTACAACTACAACTACAACTACAACTACAACTACAACTACAACTACAACTACAACTACAACTACAACTACAACTACAACTACAACTACAACTACAACTACAACTACAACTACAACTACAACTACAACTACAACTACAACTACAACTACAACTACAACTACAACTACAACTACAACTACAACTACAACTACAACTACAACTACAACTACAACTACAACTACAACTACAACTACAACTACAACTACAACTACAACTACAACTACAACTACAACTACAACTACAACTACAACTACAACTACAACTACAACTACAACTACAACTACAACTACAACTACAACTACAACTACAACTACAACTACAACTACAACTACAACTACAACTACAACTACAACTACAACTACAACTACAACTACAACTACAACTACAACTACAACTACAACTACAACTACAACTACAACTACAACTACAACTACAACTACAACTACAACTACAACTACAACTACAACTACAACTACAACTACAACTACAACTACAACTACAACTACAACTACAACTACAACTACAACTACAACTACAACTACAACTACAACTACAACTACAACTACAACTACAACTACAACTACAACTACAACTACAACTACAACTACAACTACAACTACAACTACAACTACAACTACAACTACAACTACAACTACAACTACAACTACAACTACAACTACAACTACAACTACAACTACAACTACAACTACAACTACAACTACAACTACAACTACAACTACAACTACAACTACAACTACAACTACAACTACAACTACAACTACAACTACAACTACAACTACAACTACAACTACAACTACAACTACAACTACAACTACAACTACAACTACAACTACAACTACAACTACAACTACAACTACAACTACAACTACAACTACAACTACAACTACAACTACAACTACAACTACAACTACAACTACAACTACAACTACAACTACAACTACAACTACAACTACAACTACAACTACAACTACAACTACAACTACAACTACAACTACAACTACAACTACAACTACAACTACAACTACAACTACAACTACAACTACAACTACAACTACAACTACAACTACAACTACAACTACAACTACAACTACAACTACAACTACAACTACAACTACAACTACAACTACAACTACAACTACAACTACAACTACAACTACAACTACAACTACAACTACAACTACAACTACAACTACAACTACAACTACAACTACAACTACAACTACAACTACAACTACAACTACAACTACAACTACAACTACAACTACAACTACAACTACAACTACAACTACAACTACAACTACAACTACAACTACAACTACAACTACAACTACAACTACAACTACAACTACAACTACAACTACAACTACAACTACAACTACAACTACAACTACAACTACAACTACAACTACAACTACAACTACAACTACAACTACAACTACAACTACAACTACAACTACAACTACAACTACAACTACAACTACAACTACAACTACAACTACAACTACAACTACAACTACAACTACAACTACAACTACAACTACAACTACAACTACAACTACAACTACAACTACAACTACAACTACAACTACAACTACAACTACAACTACAACTACAACTACAACTACAACTACAACTACAACTACAACTACAACTACAACTACAACTACAACTACAACTACAACTACAACTACAACTACAACTACAACTACAACTACAACTACAACTACAACTACAACTACAACTACAACTACAACTACAACTACAACTACAACTACAACTACAACTACAACTACAACTACAACTACAACTACAACTACAACTACAACTACAACTACAACTACAACTACAACTACAACTACAACTACAACTACAACTACAACTACAACTACAACTACAACTACAACTACAACTACAACTACAACTACAACTACAACTACAACTACAACTACAACTACAACTACAACTACAACTACAACTACAACTACAACTACAACTACAACTACAACTACAACTACAACTACAACTACAACTACAACTACAACTACAACTACAACTACAACTACAACTACAACTACAACTACAACTACAACTACAACTACAACTACAACTACAACTACAACTACAACTACAACTACAACTACAACTACAACTACAACTACAACTACAACTACAACTACAACTACAACTACAACTACAACTACAACTACAACTACAACTACAACTACAACTACAACTACAACTACAACTACAACTACAACTACAACTACAACTACAACTACAACTACAACTACAACTACAACTACAACTACAACTACAACTACAACTACAACTACAACTACAACTACAACTACAACTACAACTACAACTACAACTACAACTACAACTACAACTACAACTACAACTACAACTACAACTACAACTACAACTACAACTACAACTACAACTACAACTACAACTACAACTACAACTACAACTACAACTACAACTACAACTACAACTACAACTACAACTACAACTACAACTACAACTACAACTACAACTACAACTACAACTACAACTACAACTACAACTACAACTACAACTACAACTACAACTACAACTACAACTACAACTACAACTACAACTACAACTACAACTACAACTACAACTACAACTACAACTACAACTACAACTACAACTACAACTACAACTACAACTACAACTACAACTACAACTACAACTACAACTACAACTACAACTACAACTACAACTACAACTACAACTACAACTACAACTACAACTACAACTACAACTACAACTACAACTACAACTACAACTACAACTACAACTACAACTACAACTACAACTACAACTACAACTACAACTACAACTACAACTACAACTACAACTACAACTACAACTACAACTACAACTACAACTACAACTACAACTACAACTACAACTACAACTACAACTACAACTACAACTACAACTACAACTACAACTACAACTACAACTACAACTACAACTACAACTACAACTACAACTACAACTACAACTACAACTACAACTACAACTACAACTACAACTACAACTACAACTACAACTACAACTACAACTACAACTACAACTACAACTACAACTACAACTACAACTACAACTACAACTACAACTACAACTACAACTACAACTACAACTACAACTACAACTACAACTACAACTACAACTACAACTACAACTACAACTACAACTACAACTACAACTACAACTACAACTACAACTACAACTACAACTACAACTACAACTACAACTACAACTACAACTACAACTACAACTACAACTACAACTACAACTACAACTACAACTACAACTACAACTACAACTACAACTACAACAACTACAACTACAACTACAACTACAACTACAACTACAACTACAACTACAACTACAACTACAACTACAACTACAACTACAACTACAACTACAACTACAACTACAACTACAACTACAACTACAACTACAACTACAACTACAACTACAACTACAACTACAACTACAACTACAACTACAACTACAACTACAACTACAACTACAACTACAACTACAACTACAACTACAACTACAACTACAACTACAACTACAACTACAACTACAACTACAACTACAACTACAACTACAACTACAACTACAACTACAACTACAACTACAACTACAACTACAACTACAACTACAACTACAACTACAACTACAACTACAACTACAACTACAACTACAACTACAACTACAACTACAACTACAACTACAACTACAACTACAACTACAACTACAACTACAACTACAACTACAACTACAACTACAACTACAACTACAACTACAACTACAACTACAACTACAACTACAACTACAACTACAACTACAACTACAACTACAACTACAACTACAACTACAACTACAACTACAACTACAACTACAACTACAACTACAACTACAACTACAACTACAACTACAACTACAACTACAACTACAACTACAACTACAACTACAACTACAACTACAACTACAACTACAACTACAACTACAACTACAACTACAACTACAACTACAACTACAACTACAACTACAACTACAACTACAACTACAACTACAACTACAACTACAACTACAACTACAACTACAACTACAACTACAACTACAACTACAACTACAACTACAACTACAACTACAACTACAACTACAACTACAACTACAACTACAACTACAACTACAACTACAACTACAACTACAACTACAACTACAACTACAACTACAACTACAACTACAACTACAACTACAACTACAACTACAACTACAACTACAACTACAACTACAACTACAACTACAACTACAACTACAACTACAACTACAACTACAACTACAACTACAACTACAACTACAACTACAACTACAACTACAACTACAACTACAACTACAACTACAACTACAACTACAACTACAACTACAACTACAACTACAACTACAACTACAACTACAACTACAACTACAACTACAACTACAACTACAACTACAACTACAACTACAACTACAACTACAACTACAACTACAACTACAACTACAACTACAACTACAACTACAACTACAACTACAACTACAACTACAACTACAACTACAACTACAACTACAACTACAACTACAACTACAACTACAACACTACAACTACAACTACAACTACAACTACAACTACAACTACAACTACAACTACAACTACAACTACAACTACAACTACAACTACAACTACAACTACAACTACAACTACAACTACAACTACAACTACAACTACAACTACAACTACAACTACAACTACAACTACAACTACAACTACAACTACAACTACAACTACAACTACAACTACAACTACAACTACAACTACAACTACAACTACAACTACAACTACAACTACAACTACAACTACAACTACAACAACTACAACTACAACTACAACTACAACTACAACTACAACTACAACTACAACTACAACTACAACTACAACTACAACTACAACTACAACTACAACTACAACTACAACTACAACTACAACTACAACTACAACTACAACTACAACTACAACTACAACTACAACTACAACTACAACTACAACTACAACTACAACTACAACTACAACTACAACTACAACTACAACTACAACTACAACTACAACTACAACTACAACTACAACTACAACTACAACTACAACTACAACTACAACTACAACTACAAC
>CASGGN010000015.1:0-11615 GCA_949316495.1 Amphiduros pacificus | reverse complement strand
AGGACGATTTGGTTCAGACATGTTATTTGGAGAATTATTTTTTTCCAAAAACATATAGCTGCAAGTAACAGTATATGGTAAAGTGACACAATTTTACGAGCCACTAGGTGTCTCTTGTGTCGTGTATAATGCTTGTGAATGCATCAATATTTTGGCAACAAGTGCAAGTACAAATCAGTTTGTGAATCTTAAAATAATTGAAAGAATGTTGAAAGTGTAAAAAAACTGATTGAAATTAAATGACATGTTAATCAACATTTTACTTCTATGAGCCAAACGGGACGAGAAATCGCCCACCAGGTGGCAGCATGGACTATTCAAGCAGTGAGAATTTGTGACTCATGAAAGCGTTCAGCCATTCTCCACCTCGATCATGACACTTGGCAAGGCAAAATCCACAGACATG
This sequence comes from Amphiduros pacificus, assembly GCA_949316495.1. Taxonomy (NCBI): domain Eukaryota; kingdom Metazoa; phylum Annelida; class Polychaeta; order Phyllodocida; family Hesionidae; genus Amphiduros; species Amphiduros pacificus. The sequence goes on along the minus strand of CASGGN010000015.1, from coordinate 11,209 downwards.
CAATCATGTATTTCATTTTTTTGACGTCTGAAATATGTCAAAACTGAGAGCAATATAACTTATCATTGCTCTCAGGTCAGAAGAGTACATGTATGGAATGACCATATATCTCGTTCAGTAAGGCACCCTGAATGTAAAACTTCAGTCAATATTGATCTCAACTCCCATGGAATAAATCGCCTCATTTTGTTCAGCATGATCCCTATAAGCCATCACAATTAACAAATACACATCTAGGATGTCTTTACAAAGTGATTGGCCTTTTCTATGTCTGTGTAAATTGTGAATTATTACTTGAATTTCTTTAGACCTCTCAGCCAACCACTTGAGGTTATCATTTGAAAGGACAGGATATTTATTTAACTGTTGCCAGAAAAAGTCATTAATTGAAATTATATTTCTGTCTGTTTCAAAAGTGACACAATTTTACGAGTAGCCTTTACTCAGCGAACTTAGAAAGTTGTTTTGGGAACGACAGGATAAAAGTTACAAAGGCATGAACACACTCTAGATAGGTTTTTTCAGTCGAATGAATTTACTGTAAATTTACAGCAAAGGCTGTTGGCAACACATTTATCAGCAACTTTTAACAGTATAAAAAAACTTATTATGCGTGTTGCTTTGCGTGTTGCTTTGCGTCAACCAGGGTTGGGTTTCTTCCGGAAGAAACCTGTTTCTTCCAGGACAGCGGAAGAAACGTGGAAGAAACCTATTTCGTCCGGTTTCTTCCACTTTCTTCCGGAAGAAACTGGAAGAAATTGGAAGAAACCGGAAGAAACTTGGATGAAACTGGAAGAAACTTGGATGAAACATGGAAGAAAGTGGATAAACATTGTTAATTTGTTAAATTTATTTTGTTTGTTGTGGAGTATACATGATACATAAGTATGTTTCAGGCAGGTTTGGGTTTCTTCCAGAAGACACCTGTTTCTTCCAGGCACAGCTAACATGCATAAACATTCATACCACCTCCCCCAATAGTGACCATTTGAATAGTATTCCATTTATATAATCCTTAGCATTCTAAACCAATTTATAGTCATTTTATTGACCATTTCCAGTTTCTTCCAATTATTTCCAGTTTCTTCCAGTTTCTTCCACTTTAAGCGGACGAAACCTATTTCTTCCAGGATGGGCACACAAAGACAACAACAGGCATACAAAGAATAAAGCAATGATTTATACTTAAAACAATCTATAGTATAATACACCTTAAAAGTAAACCAGTTTTAAAAAGCAGTGATAAGTTTCTTCTGTAAGTTCTGTAAGATATTAGTTTCTTCCATCCATAGCTAGCATGCCTAAACATTCATGCCCCCACCCCCCATGAGTAACAATTTGAATATGTTTCATGTATGTATAGTATTCCATTTATATAATTAAGTCATTCCTTAGCATTCTAAACCAATTCTACAATCATTTTATGAAATATTTCCACTTTCTTCCATTTATTTCCAGTTTCTTCCGGGAGGATAAGTTTCTTCCATCCAGTAAGCCTGCATATACATTCATACCCCCAACCCCCCCATGTGTGACCATTTGAATAAAGTTGTTCCTTAGCATTCTAAACCCATTTTACAGTCATTTTAGTAAATATTTCAACTTTAATCCAATTATTTCTAGTTTCTTCTAGTTTCTTCCAGTTTCTTCCAGTTTCTTCCGCTTTAAGGACGAATATCACAGGAACTATTTCTGAAGATTTTACAACATTATAATGTTTTCATGATTCACAGTAGACATATCTGCTATATGATAGAAACATATACAGGGGCAGTATTATTTACTGTTACAGTATTATTTACATTGCTGATAATATACAATTCTTTTTTACAGTGCACACTGCTGTCACCCTAAATTGCTGATATTATACAATTCCTTTTTATAGAGCACACTGCTGTCACCCTAAATTGCTGATATTATACAATTCCTTTTTACAGTGCACACTGCTGTCACCCTAAATTGCTGATATTATACAAATCCTTTTTACAGTGCACACTGCTGTCACCCTAAATTGCTGATATTATACAATTCCTTTTTACAGTGCACACCACTGTCACTCGAAGGTTGCAGACAAGTGTTGTAGTGGCGTCTTTTATTATGGGGCAATTGTCACCTCCAAAGGGCATGCGAGTGTGATCAACTTAAAATAACTAAATACTTCAGAAAGGAAGTGACCTTGTTTGCTCTGTGGTCATACTCTGTGGTCATGGTCAATTGTTAGAGTTGAGTGGAGGGAATCTTCAAAATACAAATAAAATACAAATACAAAATTTTATTTATTGTCATGATTAAATCAACAATTAAAACTAGCTTGAAGCTATTGCATGACAGTGAGATATTTACAAATATATACAATCATAAAATAGTTGGTTAAAACATTAAATTCATCTATAAAACCATGATTGACATACACATGTATCCCAGTTCTTGATCCTCTCTTTAAAATCATTCAATGATATTGCACTTTTGACATTATAAGACAGACAGTTCCATAGTTTGGCACCTATATAAGAAAACGATCTGTGACCATAAGTGACAGTCTTGAATTTCTTTTGAGACAGTCTGTTACCTCTCATATTATATGGCACATCATGCTTGTTTAATAATGTACACAGGTATTCAGGTTCTGAATCATTTAAACATTTATAGACTTCTGTTGCCATAACTCGGATTAAATGTACTGAAATAGATGGTTGGCCGCTTCTCTCCAAAAGTGATTCATAGTCTGATGTGAAGTCATTATAGACAAAGCGCAGTGCTCTCAGTTGTACTTGCTCCATTTTTGCCAGGTTGCCTTTACCACAATACATCCATATGACCGGGCAATAATTAAAATTGCTCATGATAAAAGCCCTGTACATGGCTTCTTTTACTTTTGTGTCTAATATATGACCGAGTCTCATGATGACATTAACTTGTTGGCCTGCTTTTTTGCATATAGTGGTGACATGATGATTGAATGAGAGCTTGCTGTCTATATGAATCCCTAATGACTTAACTACTTCCTCACACTGTATCTCAATATCTCTGACTCTGAACATTTTAGGAGCATCAGGTTTATTTCCCAGAGATAGTGCTTGATATTTTGGCACATTTGCTTGCATACCGTTTATGCCAAACCAATCTGTGAGACTGGTTGCATCATTTTCTAGGTTGGTTATTAGATCTTCCGGGGTATCTGCTACATTTGATAGATTGTTATCATCTGCATAATTATACATTTCTGATGTTTGCAGTACATAGTAAGCATCATTTGAGAACACATTGAACATTACAGAGCCGAGCACAGACCCTTGTGGTACTCCTTTCTTCAATGTTTTCCAGTCACTCCATACATTTCCTAGTTTGGTTCTCTGTTTCCGGTCACTGAGATAGCTTCTGATAAGGTTTACATAGTTATCATCACAACCATATGCACTTAGCTTGGCAAGGAGCAACCCATGTGGTATTACGTCAAATGCCTTGCTAAGGTCCATAAGTATTACTCCAACATATTTGCCTTGGTCTAATGCATTTTTCCAATCTTCGGTGGACTTAAGCAGTATTGTTTGAGTGCTGTGGTTTCTACGGTATGCTGAAACCAATCTTTCCAGGATATCATTAAAATATGTAGTACTTTGCCTTTCAATGATTCTCTCCATTATTTTTGAGATACATGGTAAAATGCTTAATGGCCTGTATTTTGATTTGTCTAAACAATCGTCTTTCTTGAATACTGGTGAAAGTTCTGCACATTTTTGATCTTGAGGAAATTTGGCGCTCTTTATCATTTCATTGATCAGAAATGTAACTGATGGGGCTAACTCATCTCCAGCCATATGCAGGAGTTTAGGCGGGAGGTTGTCATGTCCTGTGGCCTTCCGAGGGTTAAGCTTGTGCATGAGCTTTTGAACATCTGTTACTGTTACTGTTTGCAGTGAAAAGCTGTTCCCTTCAAATCGTGTTTTTATATTTACAATACTTTCATGATTCATATACATGTGCTTAATCTCATCTAGTTCCATGTTTTCTATGTTTTCATTCAGTCCTATGCTGGCTGCCATTGTTATAAATTCTTCATTAAAGGTGTCACACACTTGCTGAGGGTCTGTCAGAATGTCATCACCTTCTCTCAACATTATGACATTATCTTCTCTAATTTTACTGCTTATGAATGGGCTAACGGCCTCCCAGAATGTTGTATCCTGTTGACCTCCACTGCACTTTTTCTTGAAATATAGATTCAATGAGTCTCTGCTTAATTTTACACTGTAATTCCTTTTCTCCTTAAAATCCTTCCATATTTTATTATTTTGTTTATACATCCAGTGTTTATTTTGAGCCATGCGCTTTTGGTACATAGCCTTTCGTAAAGCACTGTTCATTTGTGGAGCCTGTTGCTGTTGCATAAACTTGACCTTTGTGGGTGCATGCTCATCTATAACATCCAATAGGAGTTTGCTGTGCACCCAATTCATGTCATCAATGTCATCAAAAATGTCCATAATGTGGAATGGTATATTGTTAATATCGTTGATGAACCTTTCTTTGTCAAAGTTTTTGTATGTGCGATACTTTATCAATTTCTTACTTCGTTTTGGTACAGTGATTTTAGCTGAAGTGACGATTGCGTGATTCAGTTATATACTATGGCATCTGAAGTTATGGGATCGGGGAATTCTTATGTGTCCTGCTGTGACTTCTACCTCTGTATAAAGTCATCATAAACAACGATAATATACTCAATTATTAAGGTATGTATATGACGGGGATTTTGTTTAAGTTTTCCGTACAAATTGCAGTTACAAAACTGTGCCTTCCATATTTTAACCACACACAACATATATATATATAATATTATATATCTGACGGCGAAATCATTAAAATGGAAAAGCATTGAGATGAGCAGGACACTCTGCGGGAATAGAACGATTAATCAGATTTGAACATTTCATTTTAAAATCAGCCAATGAAATCAAAGTTCTTCATAAACTGCTGATAAAAGCTGAAATGCCTTTGTGAACAACACGTTTATTCTGTCTGCCTCAGTGTGGTTTGGTGCGAGTGCTACATTTGATCTAATGAAGTTGCTGGCTACTTTACAACATTAGATGCTGAAAGACAGGATGTAAAATGCAGTTTATAGGAGAGGGACAGACCACCTTAAAATAGATATAAAACATAACCGGTTTTAGCATGCAATTATGACATGGTCTGTCACACTCAGCAGATCTGCTCTGAAAGTTTCTGTACCGACGATTGAAATATTTTAGCTTTAACAACTTTTTACCCCAGCATATTTGTTTTTTTCTCTCTTATTTGATTCTATATATCATCTGCAACCTGTTTGTACTCACTCTGAAGCTATACTTCTCTGCAGGCAACTGTTAAAGAGAATAGGAATTATGTATGTGGTTCTTGGATTTGACTTCTTGGTTTGAAAAGCATATTTTATATGAATCATATATTTAGGGAACGTCTTCGTTCACACAAAAATAGAATGGAGGGAGCTTACAGTCAATAATAAACTCCATCCACGTTAATGAATATGTCTAATTATATCTGATAAGGACGATACCGCGAAGGGTCAGTTAAGGTCTTTAGGGTCAAGTGACTTCGGAGGAGATTTCATGGTTTTTGAGCCGTTACAGAGTTATTTTCCTATTTTACTATTTTACATGTATCAGGTTCCTCTGTCAGCTACCTGAAATCATCTGTTTCATTAGCGGAGATGTATCTCGGATATCATGAACTGCTCACTCCACGTATACCGAGACGGATACACTGCCAATAGTATATGCAGTGCATTCTGAGTTCCTCTGTGGTGATGCAAAGGTCGTGGGTTCGAACCCCTGCCGTGCCGGGATTGAACTCGTGATACAATATCCCATATGAGCCGAGGCCCGTGCCAAAAGGGTTAACCCGTTGTCCTTGTAAATCTGTGACCGGGTGGTTTGTCATGTCAAGGACCTGCGACATGACAATTCAGTGAGGCAGAACTATATCTGCTTCAAGTAGGTCTCATCACGAAATGACTGAAATAATGTTGAAAATGACGTAAAACCCCAAACAAACAAACAAACAAACAAAAGCAGTGCATTCTCTCATCAAACGTGGCCCTTATTGATATTAGTCACTTGTGGCATATTATGCCTAACTTTCTAAGAGAGCATTAGATAGACTTATTGTGACATATATCAAACCACCATTAGCAAAGTTATGAGAGATTATATATCTTAACAAGTGCACTGAACTGGGTTTTGGTTGGTTAAATCACAAATGAATGATAATCTTAGCCTCTTGATACATAATTGTTGGTATTACCAGCAAATCTGATTGATGTTTAATAGTTTGAAGTGTTGATTTACAAATTCTTGTTAGGTCACCTCAATGTGGTGCCCTCTATATTATCTAAATCATGATCATTCCAGTGGAAACAAGCGAACGGCCCATTCAATTATATGCATTCCCTCATTTCAGGCAATATATGCCTAAATGGCCAATGTTAATATGAGCCCTATGTGTCTGGAAAACATGTTGATATGTGGGATGTTCACAATAACATTCTGAGGGTCATCTCATGAACTGAATTAGATCCCCCCCCCCCCACATACACACCTCACCTATTCTCTGTGGGTAGATTTCTTTGCATTTTGCAAATGCACCATTTGGGGAATTGGCTAAATAATATTATATACCTCACGAATCCCAAATAATAGCCCCAATATGTTTTATTTACATTTAGAAGGTTGTTTGATCATTATGAAATATTTTTGCTTGTGTGTCAACAAATGGTCACTTTATCAAACACACACATGAGCTGAGGTCCGTGCCAAAGGGTAAACCCGTTGTCCTTGTAAATCTGTGACCGGGTGGGTTGTCATGTCAAGGACCTGCATGACAATTTAGTGAGGCAGCACTATATCTGCTACAAGTAGGTCTCATCACGAAATGACTGAAATAATGTTGAAAGTGATGTAAAACCCCAAACAAACAAACAAACCATATCAAACAGTACTTGTGAGCATGTGATTTTTCACTTCTTCACATATAAATTTTCTGACCTGTTAAATGTGAGATGAACAACATCAAAATGCAAGGTGAGAGAATAAGTTATCTGAATAAAAAATAAATACATGCATTCATTAGATATAAGTTCTGTTAAAATATGGAATAACCTCAAGAAGCCGTGACGTATTTGTTTACAGCAAAAGCTTATTTGTACCAGTTCCTCTCAGGTGATGCAAAGGTCGTGGGTTCCATTCCCGGATGTGATGACATTGATTTCATGATACAATTACACATATGAGCAGGGACCAGTGCCTGAGGGGTTAACCCATCCTTGGAAACCTGTGGCTAGATGGATTGTCATGTCAATGACCTGCGACATAACACCTCATTAAAGCAGCGTTATATCTGCTACATATGCTCATACGATTAATAATCAAATTGAAGGACAGCCCTTAATATAGACATCACATGGGTTTTTTAATACTCTATCTCGATCTATCAGAAATACTTCATGTAGAATACTGAAGAATGAGTATTGGGACTGGCCTGCTCAAAGATCATCAGTTTGTGGTCATCAGTTTGTGTGCTCCTCACTGACGCTGCTGATAATCGTCTTTTGAAACCTTATAAATATATCCTACTGTTCAATTTGATTATGATGATTCTGCTAGTACACGTAGTTGTCAATACCACGGGTCATGGCGCAGTGGTTAGAGCGCAAGTTTGTTTAGCACCCGTTCCTCTGGAGTGATCCAAAGGTCGTGGGTTCAATCCCCGGCTGTGGCGAGGTTGAATTCATGATACAATTTCACACATGAGCTGAGGCCTGTGCGCGAAGGGTTAACCCGTTGTCCTTGTAAATCTGTGACCGGGCGGGTTGTCATGTCAAGGACCTGCAACATGACAATTCAGTGAGGCAGCACTATATCTGCTACAAGTAGGTCTCATCACGAAATGACCGAAATAATGTTGAAAGTGATGTAAAGCCCCAAACAAACAAAAAAAACATTTGAGCTGAGGCCTGTACCTGTAGTGACTGGGAGGATTGTCCTGTCACCAGTGAGGCAGCATTATGTCTGCCACAAGTAGGTCCCGTCATGAAACGACCATGGCTGAGATCAAACATGTTCTTATCATTTAGCCGGCCTACCAACCAACTACATCTAGCGGCAGATAAATCTCTGCAATCCAGTAGGGCTGGTTGAGGTCAGCAGCCATTTTGCTGAATTCAACAGGAATTCTTGTTAGATTCCATGATGTCATTTTTTCTAAACTTGACCATTTGAATACTTCATTATATTATTAATTTGAAATGTGAATAAAAACTTATTATGACAAAATACTTTCAGCAAAGTGGATATATAAAAACAAAATTGGATAAACCAATCTATTAATAGTCAAGCCATACAAGAGAGGGCTTCCACCGGGAAGTTCACCAAATGGAACGGCTCTTACATAACAAATCTTAGGCCCTGAAGCTCCTAGACTATGCAGTCCAATCTATATATAGGACTATCAAGGACATCTCGTTGCAATGGGTTTGTGTAGCGGGCGAATAATGTCACAATCATGGAGGGTTTGCTCTGATTGGTTGACATAAATATAGAACAGGGAAACCCTAAACAACAACCACAAGTTCCAGTGACGTGTGACCGGAATTCCGGGCAAAGGCATACGGGCACCTGCGAGCTGGTTTACTGTCCATATATATGGACATGTTATTACTGTCTATGAAGCTCCAATTAGGACCACCTGGTTGGAGGTTGGTCAGCTCTACTTATCATTTGGCGGTTTGTAGACAGCTCATGGTTTAGGTACTAATCATTCTTGACCCGATTCTCAAGGTTAACGTTCTCAAATGGGTAAGTAAATGTTATATATTATCAGCCATGTTTCTCAACATTTTTTGGTTTTTCTTACCAATGACATTATACAAAAGTTCATAAAGTAGGTTGCACTCTTAAAGACTATATATATATATATATATATATATATATATATATATATATATATATATATATATATATTATATATATATATTATTACTGAACTATATGTCACGATTTTATCCGGTATCCCAAAACTCTTCATGAATATTCTAAAATGTCACAATATTTTGTATCCTCACGTGGTTTGCTAATTTAATGACACTGAATGGCCTTAATGTGTCAATGTCCTGTTAAGAATCCATTCGTTCATTTACAACTTCAATAGATTTATTGGTACTCACTTTCACCAGAGAGCAATAATGAAGTCATGTTGCTCTCAGTTTTAACATACAAGTAAGAACGTTCAGCTGGGGAAAACAGTTTGGATATCCGTTGTGTTGAGATTTGTATTGAATGATTTAATACCCACTAGGGAAACGCCATAGTTTGTCTAAAGTGGTATTGAATACATTTGTATTAACGATGTAAATATTTCTCTAACATAACTATCATCAAACAGCCACTCCCAAGCCATTGTATATGAAATCCCCTTTCAGAACTTCTCACTTGCACGTTGCCGTCTTCTGTTTGCCAAGAAATATAAATAGATTTATTTCATGACAATTACCATATATACGTCAATATATATATATATATATATATACACATAGAGAGTGTTAGACTGTGGATGAGTGAGTGTTAGACTGTGGATGAGTGAGTGTTAGACTATGGATGAGTGAGTGTTAGACTATGGATGAGTGAGGGTTAGACTATGGATGAGTGAGGGTTAGACAATGGATAAGAGAGTGTTAGACTATGGTTAGTGAGTGTTAGACAATGGATGAGTGAGCGTCAGACAATGGATAAGAGAGTGTTAGACTGTGGATGAGTGAGTGTTAGACTATGGATGAGTGAGGGTTAGACAATGGATGAGTGAGGGTTAGACAATGGATGAGTGAGGGTTAGACTATGGATGAGTGAGCGTCAGACAATGGATAAGAGAGTGTTAGACTGTGGATGAGTGAGTGTTAGACTATGGATGAGAGAGTGTCAGACAATGGATAAGAGAGTGTTAGACTATGGATGAGTGAGTGTCAGACAATGGATAAGAGAGTGTTAGACTATGGATGAGTGAGTGTTAGACTATGGATGAGTGAGGGTTAGACTATGGATGAGTGAGTGTTAGACTATGGATGAGTGAGGGTTAGACTATGGATGAGTGAGTGTTAGACTATGGATGAGTGAGGGTAAGACTATGGATGAGTGAGGGTTAGATAATGGATAAGTGAGTGTTAGACTATGGATGAGTGAGTGTTAGACTATGGATAAGTGAGTGTTAGACTATGGATGAGTGAGTGTCAGACAATGGATAAGAGAGTGTTAGACTATGGATGAGTGAGTGTTAGACTATGAATGAGTGAGTGTTAGACTATGGATGAGTGAGTGTTAGACTATGGATGAGTGAGTGTTAGACTATGGATGAGTGAGTGTTAGACTATGGATGAGTGAGGGTTAGATAATGGATAAGTGAGTGTTAGACTATGGATGAGAGAGTATTAGACTATGGATGAGTGAGGGTCAGACAATGGATAAGAGAGTGTTAGACTATGGATGAGTGAGTGTTAGACTATGGTGAGTGAGTGTTAGACTATGGATGAGTGGGTGTTAGACTATGGATGAGTGGGTGTTAGACTATGGATGAGTGAGTGTTAGACTATGGATGAGTGAGGGTTAGACTATGGATGAGTGGGTGTTAGACTATGGATGAGTGGGTGTTAGACTATGGATGAGTGGGTGTTAGACTATGGATGAGTGGGTGTTAGACTATGGATGAGTGGGTGTTAGACTATGGATGAGTGGGTGTTAGACTATGGATGAGTGAGGGTTAGACTATGGATGAGTGAGTGTTAGACTATGGATGAGTGAGTGTTAGACTATGGATGAGTGAGTGTTAGACTATGGATGAGTGAGTGTTAGACTATGGTTAGTGAGGGTTAGACTATGGATGAGTGAGGGTTAGACAATGGATGAGTTAGTGTTAGACTATGGATGAGTTAGTGTTAGACTATGGATGAGTCAGTGTTAGACTATGGATGAGTGAGGGTTAGACAATGGATGAGTTAGTGTTAGACTATGATGAGTTAGTGTTAGACTATGGATGAGTTAGTGTTAGACTATGGATGAGTTAGTGTTATAATGGCATCCAGAATGACATAATATATACGTATACGGACATGTCTTATTTGGAAAATTATTGATTTCTTGTCCACTGCCCATGTTTCAACAGTAGA
>CASGGN010000014.1:0-14030 GCA_949316495.1 Amphiduros pacificus | reverse complement strand
CAGTAACACAGTCATGCATTATTAAAACAGTCATGCATTATTAAAACATTGACAGACTGAACATAACATACAATTGACAATGACAGACACACACAAATTTCCATAGACATTATAAAACAAATCTGAGCAATAATGATCATATCTTTTCTTTTTTTCTTTACTCTGAAGATAATTTGTTTTTCTTATCCTAATTCTTCAATAATTGTGTTCCACCTTTCTTTAAATATATCAATTGTGTTGTTTTTTGTATGAATGTTTCTAATTTGTATTTGAGAATTCTAAGGAAATTATAAAAGCATACTCTTTCTTCACTAATCTTTTGATAATAAATATACATCTTTGCAAGTAATACAATATAATTTAAATTGGTAAAATGTTTAAGATCATAGTAAAATTCAAATATTACATGTTTTACTGTTATTTTAATTGCATTAGGTGTTGTTCTGTTCCACCATTTTTCCAAAGCTATCCAGAAATCCTTAACTATAGTACATTCATACAAAAAGTGTTTAATGTCGTCTGGTACAATGCATTCAAGGCATTTTTCAAATTCCACAATAGATAAATTGTACAGCCATCTCTTACATGGTAAAATTCTGTTTATAATTCTATATTGAAGAGCTTGTAATTTTGTTCCCCTAGTACAGGAATATGGTAGTTTAAATATAGTTAACCAGTCATCTTGGATTGTGTATTTGAGCTCCCATTTTTTTAAGGCAGTTGGTCTTACAAACACATCATATACAAAAGAGTCATAGAAATGTTTGGTTTTTATTTCTTTTAGCATCCTTGTGTAACCTTTACAGTTAAGAATAAGGTCCAACCTGTTTTGTATTGGGGCTTTTTCTTTTGATGTTGCTTCCAACTTCTGTAATGGAATTGCTTTTCTTAGTGTATAATAGTTTAAAATATTACAGTTCAATGTGTATTTGTTAGAAAACCTAATATTTCATTGGTGTCATTAAAGAGATCTTTAAAATATATAACACCAGCTTTGTAAAAATCAGGCCACATCAATTCTTTGGTTTTTCCCTGTTTTGAATGTTTGACATTTATCGGAAACTGAATATATTTATTGTACCATAGAATTTCATTTCCATAAGAGAGTATTTCTGTACTGGTTTTAATTCATTCCAAAATATATACACTTGTTTATAAAATGGAATCTTAATATTTTCTATGACTAATTTACTTAAATTAGTTTAAGAAAAATGTTCTATGACATGGTTTTTATAAATTCTGACAATATTACAGTCCACCCTCACTTTCCGACACTTCATTAATCAGACATTTCACCTTCCGACCATATTTTATTGGCGACCAACTGTTTTTCTCTATATTTGTACTCAACTATCTGACAATTTCAGTTTCAGACACCGACAATCCTTTTTGAACACAAAACTGCATAATCTATTGTTTTTGGGTTCATATATCCGACATTAAAGAAAGTCAAAATTTGCTAATTGTTCAGAAATACTGATTTGCAAGCTGATTGTCATCAACACAACAATTAACTCTCAACTGCAGACAGGTGACAGACCCACAATACAGGTGTTAATTGCATTTGGCCCAACAAGAGCTAGTCTAATCTCTTCCCTCACAGGGCTGTCATAACAAGCTGGCAAGTGTTAAAAAGCTAAGGGATTAAATCAACCATCCCATTCATTAGAACCAAAGTGTCATAGGGATGAGTTCTTTTCATTGTAAGATTAACTCTTGTCACCAGTAGGATTCAATTAGGCACTTCACAGACCAGCTCTTGTGACATGCAGAACAATAGAATAGTGACAAATGGATGAGTTCTTGTCAATGGGAAATGTACTCATGTCACCTATGCAATGATACTGGAAGGGCATAAATGATGGGAGTTTACTTTGAAAAATCAGTCTGTAGTTTGAATTCCATGCAATGCAGAATGTCTTCCCAACCTAGTAAACGTCGACGTATTGAGATAACTGGTGGTCAGAAGAAAGAACTCTGTCAGTACAAGAAGGACAACCCAAAGGTCACACAGCAGGGTCTGGTTGATCTGTTTGGTGAGAGATGGGGCTGTACCATAGGCCGCAGTACTGTGTGTGACATCCTGAAACACTCAGATCACTGGCTGGCTGTGCCCACAGAGACAGAGGACTGCACCCGCACCGGCCGCGGCAAGCACCAGGACCTTGAGGCAGCCCTCTACTTGTGGTTCTGTGATGTCACCTCCAGAGGAGCCACCCTGAGTGATGATATGCTGTGTGAGAAGGCCCGCAGTCTTGGGGAGAGGAAGGGGATAGAGGACTTCCAGTATAGCAAGGGCTGGGTACATCGCTTCAAGAAGCGTCACAACATCAAGTGCTACAAGGCCCAGGGAGAATCTGCATCAGCCGACATGTCAGCCGTAGCAACAGGGCGTGTAGAGCTGAAGAGACTCCTGCTTGGGTGGAGTCTGGAGGACGTCTACAACTTTGATGAGACAGGGCTTTTTTATAAGCTCAAACCAAACTCTACCCTGGCCACTGGTGCTGTACGGGGAGAGAAGAGGAGCAAGGACCGCATCACAGTGGGCCTGTGCAGCAATGTCACTGGAACGGACAAGCTGCGCCCATTCCTGATTGGCAAGGCAGCCAAGCCACGCTGTTTTGGCAAGGACTTCAACCCCAAGCTCACTGCAGAGCAGTATGTGGCAGCCGACAAGCAGTCCGAGACCAGGGAGGCCCTTGGTGATGGTGACATCTTGGAGCTGGTGTGTGGAGGAGAGAAGTCAACTGATGTCCCCGACAAGCCAGGAGATGATGACCTCAGTGATCCGAGTGAGGAGGCAGAGCCAGAGCCTGCTAGGCCATCCACAACACTGAAAGAAGCTAGACGGGGCCTCCTCTCTGCACTGGCCTACTTTGAGGAAAAGGGCCAGTACGAGTCTGTTGCAGAAGTGTCCACCCTGCTTTGCCAAGCTGAGGAAATTGGCAGACAGCGTGCAAAGCAGACTACCATTTCAGACTTTTTTAACAGAAGTTAAACACAAACAAAAAGAAACAGTGAAATATGGTGACACTTGAATGCAATATGTGCAAGAACAATTGACGAACTCTATAATCAACAGCACTTTTAATATTGATTTAAAGATGCTTTTTTGTTGACATGTTATAAATGTTTTAATAAATGTTTAAATAAAATTTAAACCAAAACATTTGAATAAAGTCTTTTTTTCTCATTAATAAAGATGTGATGCAAGTCTCGAATTTAACATATTACATATAGCAGTCCTACATGTACAATGATACATTGCCCAATCTCTGCCCCTGTCGGCAGTGTCCCCCTGTGTATGTGTCAGATTATGGAGTTTCAGAATACCGACAATCCCATTAATCCGACATAATTTTGTGCGACCGAGAGTGTCAGATAAATGAAGGTGGACTGTACTTTCCATTTTCTATTACTATTTAATATTCTTTTTCCCCACGCAACTTTACTGGCCTTTACCATGCAGGATAAATCTGGTGCTTTAATTCCTTCATCCTCAACTTCAAGTCCTTTTTACACACTTAATAATTGTCCGATTAATTTCTTAGAAAAAAAAAATAACCTAGAATTTTGTGTATTATGGAAAATCATACCATTTTTACCTTATTTTAAAATTTGTTTTTGAATTTATTCATTATGTAAAACTATGCAAATTAGGTCATGTGATAAAATATTTTTAAATAATTTTGAATCTGGAAAATGTTCAGGTTTTGATTGATGTATTGTTAATGTTGAAAAGTTTTGATTGATGTATTGTGCATGTTGAAAGGTTTTGATTGATGTATTGTGCATGTTGAAAGGCAATTATTTGAGAAATTATGAGCAAAAGTGTTTAGAAACAGGAAGTAGATCCTGAACATTGACAATTCTGGGTGGAAGTATTGAGGGTAATTGGTGCATGTGTGTCTCATTTTTCAATGGAAATCAGTTTTGGGCCTAAATGGCCAACAAATAACACTTGTACGCCAGAAATTCCAAAAGAACATATTTTATCCAATTTCCCACAGTTGATTCTCATGTCCGAAATTTTGACCCTGGTACCTTGTTGGTACTAGAGTTTTGAAAATTACAGAGCTAACCTATTTTTCCTTCATGGCCTCAGCATGCCATTTTTTACTTTAAAGCGAACCTTCATGCTCTCCATATTTTAGAAAAGGATCATTTTCTCCAAATTTTTAAAATTCACCTCATTGATCATGGGAAATAAGATTTTTCAAAAATGGTCAACAAATAATGCCCATAGGCCAGACATTCCAAAAGGAGAGCGCATTTCATCAAATTTGCCAACTTTCAATTTTTATGGCCCAAAATATTGTGGGGCTGCCATACCTAGCCCATTGGGGCTAGCCCTTCAGAAACCAAAGAGATGCACTCTTTAGACAAAAGTAGGGTACCCCATAAAAACTTTTAAAGCTCTACCTACGCTCCTTCATGGTGTTTACTCTATAGCTGTGGACTGATGTGGAAGAAAAATTCAAAGTACTTCTCATTTTTCATTGGAAAATCGGATTTTTGTGAATATGGTCGACAAATAATGCCCGTAGAGCAGAAATTCCAAAAGGAGAGCGTGTTTTAGCAAATTTCCCAACTTTCACTTTTTATGAACCAAAACTTTTTGGGGCTGCCATACCTAGCCCATAGGGGCTAGCCCTTCAGAAACCAAAGAGATGCACTCTTTACACAAAAGTAGGATACCACGTAAAAAATTTCAAGACACTAAATTGACTCCTTGCAGTATTTCTGTACATAGCAACAGGGCCAATTTTGTACTTTTGTTCCGTGCAAATTGCCTAGCACCCTAGCCCCAACCTATTCGGAACAGTGAAAAAACGATGTAGAATGAAAAAGTAGGGGACCCCGCAAAAATTTTCAAAGCTCTATCTTCGCTCCTTCATAGCGTACATACTACACAGGTGGACTTTGTCATTTTGATCATCACAGAAGTGATCATCATCTTACGAACCCCTTACCCTAACCCTAACCCTAACCCTAACCCTAACCCTAACCCTAAACCCTAACCCTAACCCTAACCCTAACCCTAACCCTAACCCTAACCCTAACCCTAACCCTAACCCTAACCCTAACCTAACCCTAACCCTAACCCCTAACCCTAACCCTAACCCTAACCCTAACCCTAACCCTAAACCCTAACCCTAAACCCTAACCCTAAACCCTAACCCTAACCCTAACCCTAACCCCCAAAGCAGGCCCTAGCCCCAAAAGATGGCCCTAGGTCCAAAAGCTGGCCCTAGCCCTACATTCGGCGTGAGATATGGCCTTAGAATTCACCCTATCCCTGCCTCCAAAGGTTGGCACTAGAGCCAGCCCCATAAGCTGGTGCTGATACTAGCTCCCTGGCTCCCTGGCTCCCTGGCACCCTGGCACCCTGGCACCCTGGCACCCTGGCACCCTGGCACCCTGGCACCCTGGCACCCTGGCACCTGGCACCCTGGTACCTTACTGTGTACTTACTTTTTAAGGCATATGGGATGTGTATTTGCTGGTATTTGCTGGTCATTGTTGTGTATTTGTTGTGTATTTGTTGTGTATTTGTTGTATATTTGTTGTATTTGTTGTATTTGTTGTGTATTTGTTGTGTATTTGTTGTGTATTTGTTGTGTATTTGTTGTGTATTTGTTGTGTATTTGTTGTGTATTTGTTGTGTATTTGCTGGTATTTGATGGTCATTGTTGTGTATTTGTTGTGTATTTGTTGTGTATTTGTTGTATTTGTTGTATTTGTTGTATTTGTTGTGTATTTGCTGTGTATTTGCTGTGTATTTGATGTGTATTTGTTGTGTATTTGTTGTGTATTGCATTTTCAGACAATTTGAGACCCATTTTTCCTTCATGGAATCAGCATGCCTTTTTTCACTTCAAAGCAAACCTTCATGATTATTTATTTGATGTGTATTTGTTTTTTAGTGCATTATTGGATGATTATTTGAGACATGTATTTGATGTGAATTTGATGTTAATTTGATTTGTATTTGATGTATATTTACCTTTTATGTCATTTCAGATCCATTTGGGATGTGTATTTGTTGTGTATTTGTTGTATTTGTTGTATTTGTTGTGTATTTGTTGTGTATTTGTTGTGTATTTGTTGTGTATTTGTTGTGTTTTTGTCGTGTATTTGTTTTTTATTGCATTTTCGGACGATTTGAGACCCATTTTTCCTTCATGTAATCAACATACCATTTTTCACTTCTATGCAAGCCTTCATGCTCTCTATACTATAGAAAAGGATTATTTTCTAAAAATTTGTAAAGTACATCTCATTTTTCATGGGAAATAACAGGAAAATTCAAAGACCCATACTTCCTATTTAAATTCAGCCATTTTCATTTAGAAACAAGCCTTTGTGGTGTACATAATATAGAAAAGGATCTTTTTTTTTAAGTATATTTTATTTCATTTTTAGCATTACAGTAACACAGTCATGCATTATTAAAACAGTCATGCATTATTAAAACATTGACAGACTGAACATAACATACAATTGACAATGACAGACACACACAAATTTCCATAGACATTATAAAACAAATCTGAGCAATAATGATCATATCTTTTCTTTTTTTCTTTACTCTGAAGATAATTTGTTTTTCTTATCCTAATTCTTCAATAATTGTGTTCCACCTTTCTTTAAATATATCAATTGTGTTGTTTTTTGTATGAATGTTTCTAATTTGTATTTGAGAATTCTAAGGAAATTATAAAAGCATACTCTTTCTTCACTAATCTTTTGATAATAAATATACATCTTTGCAAGTAATACAATATAATTTAAATTGGTAAAATGTTTAAGATCATAGTAAAATTCAAATATTACATGTTTTACTGTTATTTTAATTGCATTAGGTGTTGTTCTGTTCCACCATTTTTCCAAAGCTATCCAGAAATCCTTAACTATAGTACATTCATACAAAAAGTGTTTAATGTCGTCTGGTACAATGCATTCAAGGCATTTTTCAAATTCCACAATAGATAAATTGTACAGCCATCTCTTACATGGTAAAATTCTGTTTATAATTCTATATTGAAGAGCTTGTAATTTTGTTCCCCTAGTACAGGAATATGGTAGTTTAAATATAGTTAACCAGTCATCTTGGATTGTGTATTTGAGCTCCCATTTTTTTAAGGCAGTTGGTCTTACAAACACATCATATACAAAAGAGTCATAGAAATGTTTGGTTTTTATTTCTTTTAGCATCCTTGTGTAACCTTTACAGTTAAGAATAAGGTCCAACCTGTTTTGTATTGGGGCTTTTTCTTTTGATGTTGCTTCCAACTTCTGTAATGGAATTGCTTTTCTTAGTGTATAATAGTTTAAAATATTACAGTTCAATGTGTATTTGTTAGAAAACCTAATATTTCATTGGTGTCATTAAAGAGATCTTTAAAATATATAACACCAGCTTTGTAAAAATCAGGCCACATCAATTCTTTGGTTTTTCCCTGTTTTGAATGTTTGACATTTATCGGAAACTGAATATATTTATTGTACCATAGAATTTCATTTCCATAAGAGAGTATTTCTGTACTGGTTTTAATTCATTCCAAAATATATACACTTGTTTATAAAATGGAATCTTAATATTTTCTATGACTAATTTACTTAAATTAGTTTAAGAAAAATGTTCTATGACATGGTTTTTATAAATTCTGACAATATTACAGTCCACCCTCACTTTCCGACACTTCATTAATCAGACATTTCACCTTCCGACCATATTTTATTGGCGACCAACTGTTTTTCTCTATATTTGTACTCAACTATCTGACAATTTCAGTTTCAGACACCGACAATCCTTTTTGAACACAAAACTGCATAATCTATTGTTTTTGGGTTCATATATCCGACATTAAAGAAAGTCAAAATTTGCTAATTGTTCAGAAATACTGATTTGCAAGCTGATTGTCATCAACACAACAATTAACTCTCAACTGCAGACAGGTGACAGACCCACAATACAGGTGTTAATTGCATTTGGCCCAACAAGAGCTAGTCTAATCTCTTCCCTCACAGGGCTGTCATAACAAGCTGGCAAGTGTTAAAAAGCTAAGGGATTAAATCAACCATCCCATTCATTAGAACCAAAGTGTCATAGGGATGAGTTCTTTTCATTGTAAGATTAACTCTTGTCACCAGTAGGATTCAATTAGGCACTTCACAGACCAGCTCTTGTGACATGCAGAACAATAGAATAGTGACAAATGGATGAGTTCTTGTCAATGGGAAATGTACTCATGTCACCTATGCAATGATACTGGAAGGGCATAAATGATGGGAGTTTACTTTGAAAAATCAGTCTGTAGTTTGAATTCCATGCAATGCAGAATGTCTTCCCAACCTAGTAAACGTCGACGTATTGAGATAACTGGTGGTCAGAAGAAAGAACTCTGTCAGTACAAGAAGGACAACCCAAAGGTCACACAGCAGGGTCTGGTTGATCTGTTTGGTGAGAGATGGGGCTGTACCATAGGCCGCAGTACTGTGTGTGACATCCTGAAACACTCAGATCACTGGCTGGCTGTGCCCACAGAGACAGAGGACTGCACCCGCACTGGCCGCGGCAAGCACCAGGACCTTGAGGCAGCCCTCTACTTGTGGTTCTGTGATGTCACCTCCAGAGGAGCCACCCTGAGTGATGATATGCTGTGTGAGAAGGCCCGCAGTCTTGGGGAGAGGAAGGGGATAGAGGACTTCCAGTATAGCAAGGGCTGGGTACATCGCTTCAAGAAGCGTCACAACATCAAGTGCTACAAGGCCCAGGGAGAATCTGCATCAGCCGACATGTCAGCCGTAGCAACAGGGCGTGTAGAGCTGAAGAGACTCCTGCTTGGGTGGAGTCTGGAGGACGTCTACAACTTTGATGAGACAGGGCTTTTTTATAAGCTCAAACCAAACTCTACCCTGGCCACTGGTGCTGTACGGGGAGAGAAGAGGAGCAAGGACCGCATCACAGTGGGCCTGTGCAGCAATGTCACTGGAACGGACAAGCTGCGCCCATTCCTGATTGGCAAGGCAGCCAAGCCACGCTGTTTTGGCAAGGACTTCAACCCCAAGCTCACTGCAGAGCAGTATGTGGCAGCCGACAAGCAGTCCGAGACCAGGGAGGCCCTTGGTGATGGTGACATCTTGGAGCTGGTGTGTGGAGGAGAGAAGTCAACTGATGTCCCCGACAAGCCAGGAGATGATGACCTCAGTGATCCGAGTGAGGAGGCAGAGCCAGAGCCTGCTAGGCCATCCACAACACTGAAAGAAGCTAGACGGGGCCTCCTCTCTGCACTGGCCTACTTTGAGGAAAAGGGCCAGTACGAGTCTGTTGCAGAAGTGTCCACCCTGCTTTGCCAAGCTGAGGAAATTGGCAGACAGCGTGCAAAGCAGACTACCATTTCAGACTTTTTTAACAGAAGTTAAACACAAACAAAAAGAAACAGTGAAATATGGTGACACTTGAATGCAATATGTGCAAGAACAATTGACGAACTCTATAATCAACAGCACTTTTAATATTGATTTAAAGATGCTTTTTTGTTGACATGTTATAAATGTTTTAATAAATGTTTAAATAAAATTTAAACCAAAACATTTGAATAAAGTCTTTTTTTCTCATTAATAAAGATGTGATGCAAGTCTCGAATTTAACATATTACATATAGCAGTCCTACATGTACAATGATACATTGCCCAATCTCTGCCCCTGTCGGCAGTGTCCCCCTGTGTATGTGTCAGATTATGGAGTTTCAGAATACCGACAATCCCATTAATCCGACATAATTTTGTGCGACCGAGAGTGTCAGATAAATGAAGGTGGACTGTACTTTCCATTTTCTATTACTATTTAATATTCTTTTTCCCCACGCAACTTTACTGGCCTTTACCATGCAGGATAAATCTGGTGCTTTAATTCCTTCATCCTCAACTTCAAGTCCTTTTTACACACTTAATAATTGTCCGATTAATTTCTTAGAAAAAAAAAATAACCTAGAATTTTGTGTATTATGGAAAATCATACCATTTTTACCTTATTTTAAAATTTGTTTTTGAATTTATTCATTATGTAAAACTATGCAAATTAGGTCATGTGATAAAATATTTTTAAATAATTTTGAATCTGGAAAATGTTCAGGTTTTGATTGATGTATTGTTAATGTTGAAAAGTTTTGATTGATGTATTGTGCATGTTGAAAGGTTTTGATTGATGTATTGTGCATGTTGAAAGGCAATTATTTGAGAAATTATGAGCAAAAGTGTTTAGAAACAGGAAGTAGATCCTGAACATTGACAATTCTGGGTGGAAGTATTGAGGGTAATTGGTGCATGTGTGTCTCATTTTTCAATGGAAATCAGTTTTGGGCCTAAATGGCCAACAAATAACACTTGTACGCCAGAAATTCCAAAAGAACATATTTTATCCAATTTCCCACAGTTGATTCTCATGTCCGAAATTTTGACCCTGGTACCTTGTTGGTACTAGAGTTTTGAAAATTACAGAGCTAACCTATTTTTCCTTCATGGCCTCAGCATGCCATTTTTTACTTTAAAGCGAACCTTCATGCTCTCCATATTTTAGAAAAGGATCATTTTCTCCAAATTTTTAAAATTCACCTCATTGATCATGGGAAATAAGATTTTTCAAAAATGGTCAACAAATAATGCCCATAGGCCAGACATTCCAAAAGGAGAGCGCATTTCATCAAATTTGCCAACTTTCAATTTTTATGGCCCAAAATATTGTGGGGCTGCCATACCTAGCCCATTGGGGCTAGCCCTTCAGAAACCAAAGAGATGCACTCTTTAGACAAAAGTAGGGTACCCCATAAAAACTTTTAAAGCTCTACCTACGCTCCTTCATGGTGTTTACTCTATAGCTGTGGACTGATGTGGAAGAAAAATTCAAAGTACTTCTCATTTTTCATTGGAAAATCGGATTTTTGTGAATATGGTCGACAAATAATGCCCGTAGAGCAGAAATTCCAAAAGGAGAGCGTGTTTTAGCAAATTTCCCAACTTTCACTTTTTATGAACCAAAACTTTTTGGGGCTGCCATACCTAGCCCATAGGGGCTAGCCCTTCAGAAACCAAAGAGATGCACTCTTTACACAAAAGTAGGATACCACGTAAAAAATTTCAAGACACTAAATTGACTCCTTGCAGTATTTCTGTACATAGCAACAGGGCCAATTTTGTACTTTTGTTCCGTGCAAATTGCCTAGCACCCTAGCCCCAACCTATTCGGAACAGTGAAAAAACGATGTAGAATGAAAAAGTAGGGGACCCCGCAAAAATTTTCAAAGCTCTATCTTCGCTCCTTCATAGCGTACATACTACACAGGTGGACTTTGTCATTTTGATCATCACAGAAGTGATCATCATCTTACGAACCCCTTACCCTAACCCTAACCCTAACCCTAACCCTAACCCTAACCCTAAACCCTAACCCTAACCCTAACCCTAACCCTAACCCTAACCCTAACCCTAACCCTAACCCTAACCCTAACCCTAACCTAACCCTAACCCTAACCCCTAACCCTAACCCTAACCCTAACCCTAACCCTAACCCTAAACCCTAACCCTAAACCCTAACCCTAAACCCTAACCCTAACCCTAACCCTAACCCCCAAAGCAGGCCCTAGCCCCAAAAGATGGCCCTAGGTCCAAAAGCTGGCCCTAGCCCTACATTCGGCGTGAGATATGGCCTTAGAATTCACCCTATCCCTGCCTCCAAAGGTTGGCACTAGAGCCAGCCCCATAAGCTGGTGCTGATACTAGCTCCCTGGCTCCCTGGCTCCCTGGCACCCTGGCACCCTGGCACCCTGGCACCCTGGCACCCTGGCACCCTGGCACCCTGGCACCTGGCACCCTGGTACCTTACTGTGTACTTACTTTTTAAGGCATATGGGATGTGTATTTGCTGGTATTTGCTGGTCATTGTTGTGTATTTGTTGTGTATTTGTTGTGTATTTGTTGTATATTTGTTGTATTTGTTGTATTTGTTGTGTATTTGTTGTGTATTTGTTGTGTATTTGTTGTGTATTTGTTGTGTATTTGTTGTGTATTTGTTGTGTATTTGTTGTGTATTTGCTGGTATTTGATGGTCATTGTTGTGTATTTGTTGTGTATTTGTTGTGTATTTGTTGTATTTGTTGTATTTGTTGTATTTGTTGTGTATTTGCTGTGTATTTGCTGTGTATTTGATGTGTATTTGTTGTGTATTTGTTGTGTATTGCATTTTCAGACAATTTGAGACCCATTTTTCCTTCATGGAATCAGCATGCCTTTTTTCACTTCAAAGCAAACCTTCATGATTATTTATTTGATGTGTATTTGTTTTTTAGTGCATTATTGGATGATTATTTGAGACATGTATTTGATGTGAATTTGATGTTAATTTGATTTGTATTTGATGTATATTTACCTTTTATGTCATTTCAGATCCATTTGGGATGTGTATTTGTTGTGTATTTGTTGTATTTGTTGTATTTGTTGTGTATTTGTTGTGTATTTGTTGTGTATTTGTTGTGTATTTGTTGTGTTTTTGTCGTGTATTTGTTTTTTATTGCATTTTCGGACGATTTGAGACCCATTTTTCCTTCATGTAATCAACATACCATTTTTCACTTCTATGCAAGCCTTCATGCTCTCTATACTATAGAAAAGGATTATTTTCTAAAAATTTGTAAAGTACATCTCATTTTTCATGGGAAATAACAGGAAAATTCAAAGACCCATACTTCCTATTTAAATTCAGCCATTTTCATTTAGAAACAAGCCTTTGTGGTGTACATAATATAGAAAAGGATCTTTTTTTTTAAGTATATTTTATTTCATTTTTAGCATTACAGTAACACAGTCATGCATTATTAAAACAGTCATGCATTATTAAAACATTGACAGACTGAACATAACATACAATTGACAATGACAGACACACACAAATTTCCATAGACATTATAAAACAAATCTGAGCAATAATGATCATATCTTTTCTTTTTTTCTTTACTCTGAAGATAATTTGTTTTTCTTATCCTAATTCTTCAATAATTGTGTTCCACCTTTCTTTAAATATATCAATTGTGTTGTTTTTTGTATGAATGTTTCTAATTTGTATTTGAGAATTCTAAGGAAATTATAAAAGCATACTCTTTCTTCACTAATCTTTTGATAATAAATATACATCTTTGCAAGTAATACAATATAATTTAAATTGGTAAAATGTTTAAGATCATAGTAAAATTCAAATATTACATGTTTTACTGTTATTTTAATTGCATTAGGTGTTGTTCTGTTCCACCATTTTTCCAAAGCTATCCAGAAATCCTTAACTATAGTACATTCATACAAAAAGTGTTTAATGTCGTCTGGTACAATGCATTCAAGGCATTTTTCAAATTCCACAATAGATAAATTGTACAGCCATCTCTTACATGGTAAAATTCTGTTTATAATTCTATATTGAAGAGCTTGTAATTTTGTTCCCCTAGTACAGGAATATGGTAGTTTAAATATAGTTAACCAGTCATCTTGGATTGTGTATTTGAGCTCCCATTTTTTTAAGGCAGTTGGTCTTACAAACACATCATATACAAAAGAGTCATAGAAATGTTTGGTTTTTATTTCTTTTAGCATCCTTGTGTAACCTTTACAGTTAAGAATAAGGTCCAACCTGTTTTGTATTGGGGCTTTTTCTTTTGATGTTGCTTCCAACTTCTGTAATGGAATTGCTTTTCTTAGTGTATAATAGTTTAAAATATTACAGTTCAATGTGTATTTGTTAGAAAACCTAATATTTCATTGGTGTCATTAAAGAGATCTTTAAAATATATAACACCAGCTTTGTAAAAATCAGGCCACATCAATTCTTTGGTTTTTCCCTGTTTTGAATGTTTGACATTTATCGGAAACTGAATATATTTATTGTACCATAGAATTTCATTTCCATAAGAGAGTATTTCTGTACTGGTTTTAATTCATTCCAAAATATATACACTTGTTTATAAAATGGAATCTTAATATTT
>CASGGN010000013.1:0-17475 GCA_949316495.1 Amphiduros pacificus | reverse complement strand
AGAGGCAGAGAGAGAGGGGGAGAGGGAGAGAGAGAGGGGGAGAGGGGTAGAGGGAAGTTAGTTATCAGCAATTAGGAATATTCTCACATGGATCAAACAAGGAAAGATGATTGTGAATATGTAAGTTGTGGTCTCCTTTCCAGCTTTATATCGCACAGGATCACATCAAAAGGTGCTTCACAACACGTGAAGTTATCCTTGTCAAATTCACAAGTTCGTTTGTTTGTTTGTTTGGGGTTTTACATCACTTTCAACATTATTTCAGTCATTTCGTGATGAGACCTACTTGTAGCAGATATAGTGCTGCCTAACCGAATTGTCATGTCACAGGTCCTTGACATGACAACCCACCCGGTCACAGATTTACAAGGACAACAGGTTTATCTTTTGGCACCGGCCTCAGCTCATATGTGAAATTGTTTCATGAATTCAATCTCGGCACTGCCAGGGATCGAACACACAACTTGGATCACCACAGAGGAACTGGTGCTAATAAACTGGTGCTCTAACCAACTGCGCCACGGCCTGTGGCTCTTATTCTGAAGTATCTAATAGAATATTTGAAAAATAGGCAACAAACCTCTTATTTAAGTTGATAAGAAAATTCATGTAGACAATCTGCTCAAATGTAAAACCTTAGCAAGTTCCTGTTAACATAACACCCCACAGGACTTTGAAGTTTATGAAATGTGCCATGAGATGTTCAGATTTATGTGACATCTCTGATAAAGAAATGGTGGGGGAGAAAAGGGATCAGGATTTTGTTGATTGTAAGAGAAACATCGAGAAAAATGGTGTAAAGCTAATCCCAGAATTTCAAATACACGAATTGCCAATAGCATATTCAAGAAATTGGCCAACCTTTTTATAGGAAAAAGAAATTTAAAGGATACGTGATACTGAGAATATTTCTTTTCCAGCGGCATGAAAGCATGTTGAAAGTCAGCATAATCTGACAGCCAGTTCATACGTTAGTGTCATCAAACCAAAAGAAACAAAATCAGTGGCCAGTTCAAGATAAAGCTTATTCATTTGTGGTGAATAAAACACCAGCTAAAGCTATAACTGTAGTCAAGCCAGACCACTGTGCCTCTAACTCATTTGCCAAGTCCATCAACCTCATCGTCTACAGCATCTGCTTCAAATGCATCTAATAGGAGAGTCAATAGTGAATCTGCTCAGGTCCAGGAGAAGTATCATGAGATTTATCCAAAGCAAGTTTCAAATCTTCTGTTGTAAATGATTTATTAAAGTGTTCCAGGTTATGAGATATGAAATTTAGTTTGAAATTGTTTGACCTATTGTGTTAACTATTTCGGTGGAATTTGTAATAAATTGGCCATTATGATATTAGATGTATGATCCTTGGTCCCTTTTATTTTGGTCCACCTCCCTTCCCAGTAATTTTACACACCATATCCCAGCATTTTTTAATTGCTGTATGTGTATTTAATTTGGAAACATAATCCTTCCAACATTTTCTTTTCCTTATTTTAATAATAATATGGGCTTTAGCTATTTTTATTCAAATTGTATTGAATCGACCGTCGATTAAATTTTTTCAGGTCTTTTTTCACTCCTTGACAGCTTTGTTGCACTCATCACTAAACCAGGGTTATTCTTTAATTTTAGAATTTGGCTTTGATTTGGGAGTACACCCATCAGCAATATCATACAATGTGTCTGTAAAAACCTAAAGAGGATCATCTACATTTTTAAAAATTACTGGAGTTATTTAGGGGCGATCCATTTGATTTTTGTGGGGTGGGGTGGGACAGCAGTACTGGATGAATAATTTTTTTTTCTTTGGTAGGGTGGATGATTTTTTTTTTTTCTGGTGTGGGGTGGGCGAATAAAATTTTTTTCTGGTGTGGGGTGGGTGAATAAATTTTTTTTCTTGTTAGGGGCAATCCATTTGATTTTTGTGGGGTGGGGTGGGACAGCAGTACTGGATGAATAATTTTTTTTTCTTTGGTAGGGTGGATGAATAAATTTTTTTTCTTTGGTAGGGTGAATTAATAAATTTTTTTTCTGGGATGGGGTGATCGAATAAATTTTTTTCTCCAAAATCTCCCACCCCACCCCACCCCACAAAAATCAAATGGATCGCCCCTTATTAAAAAAGGATGTTTGAAATTTTGCCCAATCGGCTTTATGAAATTTCCACTTAGGGATTCGTTCATCTGGTGGAGGAAAATGTTTTTTTTTAAATAATGGGGTAATGATCACTACTCCATTGATATTCCTCTACTTCCCAGGAATATTCTAAATATAGATTTGGAGCGCACATGGAGAGATCAAGTCTGTAGCAAGATGTAAATATGTCGGAGAATCATCAGTTCCAAAGACACAAACTATAGATATTTAAAATCTGTTATACGTCCTTTGACATCAGTATTATTTCTCCCACCCAAAGATTGTTAAAAAGTGACGTAAATCCTCAGAAAAGTAATCAAACAAAATTAACCAAATGTTAAATGACATCAGCCAAAGGCAGTCTAACTTGGGTGCTAGACTTGAGTTTCCTACACATTAATCATGAAAACAGCTCAATTAATTATCACAAGGCTAAAGATAGAAAACATTTAATTTTAAATTATAATTGTATAAATAGTTTTTAGACTTTGTATAAAAAGACTTCTTCATGAGTGCATGCATAACATCGTTTTTGACAGCATGGTATTATTTTGAAAATAATAAATATTTCTGTTAATTTGTAAGGGGCATAACTGCTCACCAAAAAAATAATTCCCAAATAATTCCTAAATGAATACGTTTGTCAATCACATTTCTGCCAAGATGTTCTTTTGGCTGTGTAATATTAGATAATCTTTGTCTACCTACTGATTATATCTGCTTGCCCTTTATGTGAGTGTATGAGGCTGAGAAACTTCAACTCTCAAGTCAGGACTGCACTAAACACATATTTTATCAAATGGCTAATTCTAATCCAAAAATCGTAAACTGTAATTTGAAAAAAGATTACTTTGTAACTATGTCCTGTGTAAATAATCAGACAAACCATTTGGTCACCATTATTTTCCTATGTAGTTTTCTATCTTGATCTCCCTGTCTTGGGCCAGTCAGTCACTGATCCAATACCTCATTTCTGCTGAGCTATTTTGCAGAGAAATACACAATTTATTTGTGTTAACAAATATTTGGAATATTATTGGGTTTTTTTTAAATCTAGAAAATGAAGCATCACAGGATATTGAGGATTTAGTCTGAAAGTACAATTTGGTTAAACTTGGGCATTATATTTTTGAAAATCAAATAGGAGTGTATTCCCAGAAAATTGCTTACAATAAAAATGTTGAAATTAATAAAATTTGTTGAAAAATGTGTTGAAAAGTTTGTTTGAACACAGTCAAAATGTATATTAATTACTGATGAAAATACTTGTAAATTACACTGTCTTCACTTTAGAATAGTCCAGGAGGAAAAATAGCATTTTTATAGTGAAGTTATTGACATATTATGGTGTTGCAGATATGATTAATTAACACATTTATCCAGAGTGAGCATATATGAGACCTTCAATCACAAAGATGTGTTGCACAGGTTGGAGACTGATCCAGTACAACTCTAGAAATATGTTTAGTTTACTGAGGGCCTGATGGGTAATCATGGAAAATACACCGAAAAGAACATCAGCCAAAGACCAGGGAGTCAGATTCCTATCAACCGGAAGTTATATATTCAGTTCCTGAAGTTGACCACTTATTTCAACTGAGGCATCTCCCCCCAGTGATGACAGAGGGTAAACTACAATTGTGTAACATAATGCCATAAATCCAGAGCTGGACCTCTTCTCTTCTAGTCTTGTTGGTCAGACGGAGAGACAGTAGACTGGGCAGAAGTTAACACCTTGTCAATAGCTGTGGCAGATATTTATGAAGAAACAACTGCCATATTCAGACTTGGTAGTATTTATTCATCAGATTATGATCACTTTGCAAAAAGATGATATAAAATACTCATGAAATTGATAAACATGCTTTGAATTGAATGAAACATGTTTTTCATATAACACTTACACGTAAAATTCATTCAAGATTTGTAAAGGGCTTTAACTCAATATTTAATCAGTCTGATTGGAGAATCAACAAATTCAAGTGGTGACGTCTTCAATCTGTTTCTTTAAGGATTTCTTTTGCATTCTAAATTAATGTATATTTCAACCCGAATGTGAAAACAAATGTCATCCAATTATAGCACAAGATGCAATTTTTTTCACTTCACACTGCACTGATATCTGCTTCTGGGATATGTAATCTATAAGTGTTCTTCTTCAGTAACTTTATGTTTGAAGTGTTTTTCATCTGTTGTAATGCCATCATCAACTTCTGAGACATCTGTGACCTCTTTGAAAAAGTCTTTTCTGCATATATGTTCTGCTACAGCAACTCCAAATCCGATTCCAATTGTATTTGAGGATGTCCGTACCCGGTCTCTGAAACCAATCAATATTATTGATGTACTTGTTGTGAATGAAAGTATAAGAATATTTATGAGAATTTTTCATCTTGGAGCTTGGTTCAAATATAGCAATCCTTCGCATATCACGGGTCATCATTTTCATTGCTGTCAAAGATAAGTAATCAATCTATCACTTTATTACCATAATGAAAGATAAAATCTAACAAGATTCCTAAAATATATAAAGCCGACATCAACTGACCTGCAGACGACAACAGAGCTGCAATTTGAAATGTAAAGTTCACCTGTACTCTCTCACCTGTACTCTCTCACCTGTACTCTCTCACCTGTACTCTCTCACCTGTACTCTCTCACCTGTACTCTCTCACCTGTACTCTCTCACCTGTACTCTCTCACCTGTACTCTCTCACCTGTACTCTCTCACCTGTACTCTCTCACCTGTACTCTCTCACCTGTACTCTCTCACCTGTACTCTCTCACCTGTACTCTCTCACCTGTACTATCTCACCTGTACTCTCTCACCTGTACTCTCTCACCTGTACTCTCTCACCTGTACTCTCTCACCTGTACTCTCTCACCTGTACTCTCTCACCTGTACTCTCTCACCTGTACTCTCTCACCTGTACTCTCTCACCTGTACTCTCTCACCTGTACTCTCTCACCTGTACTCTCTCACCTGTACTCTCTCACCTGTACTCTCCATTGTCGTACGCAGGTCAGTTGTTGTCGACTGTACCCATTTTTCATGACTTATAACGAAACTGGATATATTTAACTGACCCACTCAAGTTCGAATTAGGTATTCCTGTGAGCTCTATTTAGGAAGTGAAATGATTGGTAGATTTCTTTCCCGAAAATGATATTGCCTCATTTTATTATAGAGCAGTAATGAATATAACTAGTTTCGATAAGAAAGGTCATCAAAGAATTAAAAAGCGAAAAAGGAGAAAGCAGGAGGGATGTTTGTATATTCCATCAGAACGGCAAGTGTAAGAAAGGGGATCAATGTAGTTTCACCCACGTTGATCCCAGGAAGACTCCCAAACATGATATCCACTTTTGACATGACTCAATGGGTTGATGAACCCATTCATAGGCTTGGTAGCACATTGGACTTATTTCTAAGTTTCAAAGGCAACAAACAACCACGGGGCTCAAGACAAATGTCACCCAGAAGTCCAGCCAAGTCCAGTATCACAAAAAGGCAGAAAAGATATTGATAGTCGTACAGCGGGTGGACAATAAATTCATTTGAGAGTAAAAAGTGTGAAACAAGATCTGACATTGTAGAAACCCTGATGAAAAATATTCATGATCTATGTAAAAACAGGTGTAATAAAAACGTGAATATGTATAATAAAGATAATGGTCAACAATGGTATTTAAATTGTCTAAAATTGATGTACATGAACCATGCCTATGTTATTCAGTAAAAAAAGTACCCCAAGATATCATGCTCTCTAAAAGATAATATCAGGCATAACCATAACCTTAATCACCAGAAAATCCTCCAAAACAGATTATCATCATCAATAAATAAAATAATCGGTAGGAAAATCGTCCCAAAATTAAAAAATGGCAATAACATTGTCTGCCCGTTAAATACACACTAAAACCAAGGAATAACTCCTTCTCTGTCATTAAAGTTTCTAAACAATTCAATCACAATATGCAGACCATACTTAGAAGGGGGTGGGCTTTCCCAATCGGTCCCTCTTAATGAAAAGCATCACAATGACTTGCTCAAAGAAGGAAAAACTTTGAACAAATCAAAACACTCACTTGAATCACGTGGTACATACAACTCCGCCCATCGGAAAGGCAAATCAAAATACTTTGCAGGACTAGTTAATGAAAATAAACATGACGAATTTTTCTTGAGACAATCCGCACAGATATGGACAAAATCACTGGCATAGAAAAAACCACTTGCAACCTGGAATTAACACCAGATGTCACCATGACAAATGAAGCTGGTAACTACGCAGGCTAGCACCATGACACCAGGTGACACTAGTGGGATAAATGACAAACCTATACTGAATGAATTCAAGAGCCTGGACATTGAAGATGTAAGGAAACTGATAAAAATAGCGGCAAATAAAACTTGTGAACTAGATCCTATACCAACATGGCTATAGATTGAACTAATATATGATATATTGCCAATAGTCACAATGATTATAAACAAATCTCTACTGGACTCAGTAGTGTCAGAAAACATGAAAATGGCAATCATAAAACCACTCCTAAAAAAACTGGGTCTGGAACTTATTGAGAGCAATTATAGACCTGTGTCAAATCTCACTTATATCTCAAAACTAACAGAGAGAGCTGTAGCAAATCAACTAGTACCACACCTGGTAAGTAATGACCTTACAGATAAGTTCCAATCTGCATATAAGCAGTATCATAGTGCTGAGACTGCTTTATTCTCAGGATAACAAAATATCGGTTGTCCTCTTATTACTTGACTTGTCAGCAGCATTAGATACCAGTGATCACATGATATTTATCAACAGGTTGAGCACTAGGTGTAATATCCGAGGCAAAGCACTTGCATGGATAAAATCATACCTTGAAACCAGAAATCAATGTGCGAAAGTAGGTAACCACAGATCAGGGACAAAGAATATTAAATATGGAGTCCCGCAGGGATCAGTCCTAGGACCGATCCTTTTTCGATTTACATGTCTCCACTGGCCGATATCTTAGTATATAAAAGTATGGACTGGACTACCATATCTATGCAGATGACACGCAAATCTACTGTTACCCATGAATGGAGAGTATCCGTCGTTGGGGGACATGGACGGGGGATCGATACTCTACTCTGACCCTACTGTACTGTACTGTACTCGCTGGCTGTG
Source organism: Amphiduros pacificus (assembly GCA_949316495.1). Lineage (NCBI taxonomy): Eukaryota > Metazoa > Annelida > Polychaeta > Phyllodocida > Hesionidae > Amphiduros > Amphiduros pacificus. Next base: position 10,162 of record CASGGN010000013.1, on the reverse strand, counting down.
AGGCGGGGCACGGAACCTAGCAACCCTATCTACCCATATGAAGGTGTGAGGTAAAAAGGACTGCAGACACAGGATATAAACTGCACAATAGTTACCTTTTATTCGGTGCTGTGAATCTTCCTTGTCTGGCTAGGCCGGCATGGCAATGAGCGAGGCATATGAACTACCCAAATGCATGATACTTATAGAGTCCTAACAATACACAAAACACCCAAGTCTATGCAGTTACGACACTGAGAGTCGTGGATCTTTCGTGACAAGTGGTTGCTGTAGCTCTGCGTCTTCGGTCTCCAGGTTCTGCTCTCCAAGGATCCAACGGTTGCGGGCCTTTTTAAAGGATCACTCTGCGTCATGTGTGGGGCTTGCCTGCTTGGCTTCCTTACGCGACACCGAATGGACTCGTCTTGCCTGCATGGCTTGCATGGGCTCGTCTGCCTGCACGTGATCTCTCAGTGTGGTGGTTAAGGCGATGCATCAACCTGCACGCAACACACAATCTCTGTACATGACGTTCTGCCAGAGATCGCGATTGTCCATGATTGTCTATACATTCTCAAGAGTCTCTGGATGTACAATCCATATCCTACACTACATACAAGTAGATGGATTCACACAAGAGCAGGTGGATATATGCAGAGATAAATTAGAGAAATGCATTAATGAAGTGAGGAATTTCCTAGTGACAAACAAAATGAAGATAAATGATGGAAAGACAGAAATGCTAGTATGTGCAGATAAATATAACAAAAACTATAAAATAAATAGTGTCAAGGTTGGGGATGTTGATATCTCACCAACAGATACTTTGATAGACCTGGGAGTTACACTAGACACTAGGATGGACATGAAAAAGCACATAAGTAAGCTCTGCAAAAAAGGATATTATCACATAAGAAACATTGTGGCTATCAGACAGTGTCTAGACGAAAAAACAGCAACAACCCTGATACATGCTTTTGTCACATCTATATTGGACTATGGAAATGGACTTCTTGCAGGGCTTCCACAATCAGAAATCAAGAAGCAGCACGGGTGGTTGGCAGAATAAGGAAATTTGATCATACCTCTGAAAAATTGAAAGAACTACACTGGCTGCCTGTACATGCTAGAATCAAATTTAAAATCATACTCACTATATGGAAGGCGTTAAATGGTAAGGCCCCAACTTACTTACTAGACCTCCTAGTAGTGAAACAAGGTGAAAAAGACCTACGATCGAAAGACAGTACCTACTTAACCATACCGAGCATCAGGCTGAAAACTGTAGGCGATAGAGCCTTCTCTTCAATCAGCCTGAAACTGTGGAACAGTACTCCAACTGATGTGAGGACCTGTACCTCACTCACCTCCTTTAAAAGCAGGCTTAAAACATTCTTGTTCAAAAAGAATGTTTTGAAGGAAGCGCTTTTAACAAACCCCGGTTTGGTAAATGCGCTATACAAATGTTATTATTATTATTATTATTATTATTATTATTATTATTATTATTATTATTATTATTATTATTATTATTATTATTATTATTATTATTATTATTATTATTATTATTATTATTATTATTATTATTATTATTATTATTATTATTATTATTACAAGTGAACCGACAATAATATGAAAAACAGGACACTATTATTTTCCTATTATACACATTGTTAAAAATTGGAGAAAGATAATTCAGTGAAACTGTCTTGTCATTGCGAGCAAGGTAAATCCAGTTGCATGAAGCTATCAAACAGGGCATATATCGTCAATAATTGGAGTACATGTACATTTCTTTCCACTGAATATCATATATTCAAATGACCACATTTTCGTCAATTATTAGAGTAGAAAGATGATTTAACATGCTCTGAAACCGTAATGACGTTGCAAGCAAGGTAAACAGGTGCGTGAGGCTATGAGATGCACATTTCTTTCCACTGGGCATCGTATAATAAAAGACCACAGTTTCGTCAATAATTGGAGTAGAAAGATGATTTAACCTGGAATGAAGTCCTCTTGACATTGCGAGCAGGGTAAACACAGTTACGTGAGACTACGAGATGCACATTTCTTTCCACTGAATATCGTATATACAAATGACCACAGTTTTGTAAATAATTCATGACAATTGGAGGAGAAAGATGATTTCACCTGGAGTGAAGTCTTCTTGACATTGCAACTAAGATAAACATGATGACGTCATACAGAAATGTGTCATCATAGTGACGTCAGACAGGCAAATGTTGTCATAGTGACACCAGACAAGTTTCAACATAGTGACGTCATGGTAACATCATAAATTATGTTGATGTGATCATGTAAAATACTGCTGTTACCTTTATGTAAGTTCCTCCCTCTGTACTGCTTGAAATACCAGTTTTTGGCTATTTTGACTAATAATAAAAGGAATGTATGCTATGTCCCTTCCGCCTTTCTTAATATCTCAACTTTTTCTTTCAAATGAGCCCAAGATCAAGCTGATTGGTGCAGTGGATGCTGCGTATGGGTTAATTAATGACTCTATCATTCCTATTCATATTATTGATAATTAATTATATAATATATGTTATACTACACTATTAGATATATTGTTACAAATTGCATGAATAGTTATCAGAGCCCCAGTTTTGCTTTGTTGAATTGTTTCACATTTATATTTTGATGACGTCCATTTTATATTCCTATGCCATTTGATTTATAAAAACTACTATTTCTTGTCAAATATACCTTCATATTCTGCTCAAATCACTGAATTGCCCGTTTGTTTACATTACTCCAATAGTTGACCCTTCTGAACTCAGAACAGTGGGGCTCTGACAGGATTTACTTTCATGAGGCCACAAGGGGCCATTTGTAACCTTTTAGAGCTAAGGATCATGGGATTTCCACAAAAATATACAATTTGAAGATGCTCTCAGTTCTTGCTTGATTTACATCATCGACAACTCAAAATTTAGCATTTGGGCTCTTCTCTTCAATTATCTGAGTGTAATGTTTGTTAGATTAATTTTCATCTTGAATTTGATATTTGGGTGGTGGAAAATATAAATATCATTTTCAAAAAAGAAATTGCACAAAAATCCTTTTTTTTAAAGACTTTCTTGTTATATGAATTAAAACGATATTTGCATGAATTTTCGATCAAAGTTGGCCCCTACTCGTTACATTGGCATCTGTAATGATATTCAAAATGGCAGCTTCCTTGACAACTCAGCGATTGCTATTTGATACCTCCACCCATTAGTTATAGAGATGAACGGAATGACAAAAAATAACCTCCCATCATTGTTGAAAAAGACTCTTAACTATTAAATAGTTCATAATTCATTTCAAGGATACATATGTAAATCAATTATTACGATAAATATTTTTAGTCCTCCAATAAAAAACATCCACAAATGCACAGCTTTATCCACATTTAGACAAAGTGACCTTTTGTTTTTATCCAATATTTTTTTTAAAGAAACAATTTCACAGGTTTGAGGAAAATATGTAGTTCAGTTAGTAAAACATCCATCTTCTTTGGTGGCAGGTTCGAATATGATTATTGATTCAATTTAGAGGGGTGGTGCAGGTCTGGTTCTGGAAAGGTTATACAGTTCCGGTGTGTACCTTTCAAAGGGGCATGTAGAAATGTGCTATTGGGATACACCTAACATCACCTAAATAGTGCTGACTCAATAGTGCTTACTCAATCCACAATATTTATCATTATAGATATATTATCATGTTTAAATTAACCAATACTCAATGGAACAAAATATTTAATTGGTCCATTCCTACATCTCCGAAACACATGGTCACTCCAAATTTATATAACATTGAATATCAAGTATTTACAAGATGTGTCCTTTTATTCCGGTTTGCTAAAAGAAAACACTCTAATAAGTGAAAACATAAACTGATTTAAAATAAGAATAGAAGAAACTGAGGATGACCCATCAGAGCTTATCAACCTCCAGTCAGGCTAAATCCAGATAGGAGCTTCAAGGTCATTAGTTTTTTATGCAATATCGGCTCTCAGACTGATGAATGGGTAAACCTGAACAGATTGGTATATTAAACCCTCTTCTGGGTAGACTATTGATAGATTGGGAGAAGCCCTCTTCTGACTATAGATAGACTGGGAAAAGCCTTTCAATGAATAATTAGGGTTTTTTTACAGAGGGGAGGAATCCTTCAAGGCTTTGTGGAAATTTTCTTTTATATTGTGGAAATTTTCTTTTTATATCTATTAGCTTATCAAATTGAAAATATTTTGTGATATGTTTTCTCCCATCAATCTGTCTAGATGTACAATTGGTTCTTAATATGTGAACTTTTTAAATCTTGCAACATACAGGTATATATGGAAATGCTTGAATTCAATATAACTAAATAAATAAATAAATAAATAAATAAAACGCTCATTGGTTCCTGAGACCTCTTCATCTATTAATGACGGTGTAATGGATGTAATTTCAGTGATACTCACACAAGCCACTCGACCGTGAAGAGGATGCCCATAGCGTGAGCAGGTATGCCTAATGTGTTAATCGTGATTAGCAGAACCACGATGGATGCACTTGGTACAGGTGGCAGAGCAAGGGTCGTCATCGTGGTTAATATACTGAAAAATATTACAGATATTGTTAATCAAAGGTTTGCATAAACATTTCTAAAAGTTTGTTATGCATATTTCTAAGACATTTCGGCTGATAAATGACAACTATGTTCAGCTAATGATCATCAAAGGCTATTAATGAGTTTTCAAGTATGCGATTCCATAGCGCCAAATAGGCATTGAAATAACAGACGCCCAGAACATCCAGTGCCTCATTCTAGTAATCTCAATAAAGATTCAGTTTAGAACTTTCAGAAAAGGGAAGGTTGTGTTGGCTGAGTGGCTGCCATTTTGGATTCAGATTGATAACTCAAGAATTCAAGGAACTTCAATGATCAGAAGATCAATGGGGAAAGGCAATTTTCAGGCTAGTTTCGCCATATTGGACACATTTTTTGCAATATTGAGAGTAATTTGGTCTGTGAATTGGGTAAAAACTAAAACTCATCATTTATAAACTTATTATAAGCAATCTATCATAACACCATACCATGTCTCATTGGATATAATGATAGGGTTTGTTGCATAAATCTAAATGAGTGAGATTATGTTGGGTGATGCATCTTTTTAAAAGTGGTGATTATACTTACCCAAGGGTTACAATTTGACCAGTATTGAGATCCATTCCAGCCACTTGGGCAAGGAAAATGGCAGCAGAAGAGATATAGAGATTACTACCATTGACATTCATGGGGACACCTAGTGGAGCAAGCAGCAGAGACACACGCCTATCAACATGCATGACCTGCAGACCTTTGAGTATATCTGGTAAAGCTGCTGTTCTGAAAACATCATATACAAAATTATATATTCAGACATAGAATGGCAATAAAAGTTCTGATGAAATTTTCCCATTAGACTAATAAAGCTTATTTAATCATATGCAGTTATAAACTTAACATTCAGAATTCAATATATTCCAAATTTCTTACTCACGCAGATGTAGTTGAAAATCCTATAAGCCAACTCTTGGCTTGAGCAATGTGCACTTTAAAAGGATTTCGTCTTGTCACAACAAAATATATTAAAGAGTTTATTATGAATATCTGTACAGTCACTCCAACAACGATGATGAGAACAAAGTAGCTCATCTGGACGAACCTCTCTTCCAGGTTTTCTACTGCAGCCATGGATGAGGCAATCATACTTGCAACACCTATGGGTGTAATCCTTGCAGAGAAAGCATGGAAATCATGAAAAGGTTTCTAACATCGTACATCAGTACACTTAAACTTGAGTAATCAATCATATTTAAGTATCCCACTTATCAAATAATGAAATTTGTTTTGTTATTTTACAAGAGAGAAAACACAACCCACCAGAGAAACCAATTTATGACCACTAATAAGACTTCTGAGAGTGCTTCAGTACATTGCAGGAAGGCAGATGCTTTCTCCTTCATCTTACTGGTAGCCATCCCCAGGAGAACACTGCAAACTACCACACCTACAAGTAACCATGGACATCAACAAAACACCCAAAATATGTTACATTTCAACACGATTGTCATCCACAATCATGAAACTTTCAAAGATTATGTGTAATGAAAAATTAATATCATGGGATCAATGCCGTCAATTCACATATTTTGTTTTATCTGTTTTTAGTCAAATCTAGCCTGCAGATTTATGAAATTCATTTTCAGTTCTTGTTCAGTTTTGACTGACAACAGACCAAGAAAAAGATTTGTTGGTTCAGAAAAAAATGAGAAAAGCCTTACGTGGAAATAGAAATTCTACAATTATAGTTACCCCACCTGCCCTGAATGATCAATGGTATGTTCCTTACCCACAATATTTGGAGAATGGCTATATTCAGTTGTTCTACTCTGTACTAACTCTGTAATGTTGACAAGTCCTTCACTGCTGTTGATAGTCTTTATGACCTCATTTGAAATATAAGATGTCACTTCCTGTAATACAGACACGTGCTATGTGTATATTGTTACTACCATATGTAAAATAATCAATTGCTTGTGGAATATTTTGATAAATTTTGTTTGTTTGTTTGGGATTTTACATCACTTTCAACATTATTTCAGTCATTTCATGATGAGACCTACTTGTTGCAGATATAGTGCTGCCACACTGAATTGTCATGTCACAGGTCTTTAATATTTTAATAGAATATCGATCAACAGGTTGAATAGTTACCTGGCTAGTTGTAGCTCTGACAATGTTGTCAGGTATCATATTTCTAGAAAGATTTCAAAAATAGCTTTTGTTAACATTGTCCAAAAGTCATGTCTGGACATAGGGAAAATATATCTCTGTGCAAAAATAAATGCTTTACATTCTCGAATAGGTTAGCATGCACCTATAATTCCTTGAATGTGGCCAGAATGCTGATATATGTTCCATTACTTTGCACAGCAGATACTGGTGTATACCAGGTGTATATCAGACTCTACATGTGTTCCCTTGTATGAGGGGCTCCTGGTATAAACATACAACTTGAGGTGTGCAGTTGCCCACTCTATTTAAATCATATTTTGTGATCAGCAACCTTCAACCTGGGATGTTTTGTTTTCCTAGCTTCAACATTTGAAAATCAAAAATCCATTATACAAAGATTGTAAAGCCTACACATCATGCCACTTGGATATTTAAATGAAATAAAATAAACCAACCTTAACAGATCCACAAATATATCTTGTGTGGTGATTTTACTCAATTTTACAGGGCCATTGTTGATTGTACTGCCACCTAATGCAAAGAAATTGAACAGTTTATCACCATACATTTCCAAATATGGCTCCAATCTCAGAATTACGAATTTGTTTACATTACTCCAATATTTAACCCTTCTAAACTCATTATAGTGGCACCCTGAGAGAATATTCTTTCTAATGGCATGAGGCCACAAGAGTCACCTTTTACCCATGGTTTGGGCGCTTCTGTGACGTCATGATGTAACAATGTTGCATTGTAATGTATTTAAAAGCTAGAAACATGTTTTAAAACATTTGCAGCTGTTTTCAGCTATCTAGATATTTGCTAGTAAATGTAAAAAGGAGAATGGCATCTAAGCATGAAATGTAAGCAAAACATTCTTGCTTAAAAATGCTTCAAAAATGGATATATCATGACTTGAGGTGAAAGCACAGACTTGAAATATAAATTTAAATTTCTTGCTTGAGATTGTTTCAAAACAAGGCCCTGGCCATGCACTTAAGTATGTTTCATTCCTGAGCAAGAATAGTGATGCTCTGTTTCATATGAAGAGGACAGTGTGGAACAGTGCATTTCAGTGCCCTGTTCTCGTTCTGAGACTCGGAGGCTTACAAACGATCTCCGACCAGCAGAGTCAGTCAATAATATCATTATGTTATCTGCTTCTATGGAACCAGCAGAACAGATGGTTGGTGTTAGATTTACAACAAATAATGACCTGATATTGGCAGAGCTCGGTTTGGGTAATGGTTCACACTGCACAAAGACAGTCAAATTCCTTTCATGGAATGATAGAAAGATGGACATACTGATTTGCATGTAGATGTTTTTAAACCCTGGAAAAGAAATGCAGTGCCCAGCTGGAAAATGTTTAAAGAAACTATTGGATAATGGACCTTATTAAGATTATAGAGCTGATTCATTAAAACAGATAAAACCAAATATCAAAAACATCTCGGTGATCTCAATACATGTTGATAAATCATGACCTAGATTTATGCCCAATCATGGCATAATACCAACCAAATGATGTTCTCAAAGATTGTAAAACTACTGCACAGTTGTTTAATTGACTTGTGATTTTTCAGCTTGTATACCAAGTAAATATTCATTAGCCAATTACTCTCCATATCAGAGCCAGGATTTATACCTAGCTCTGCAGGCCACGGGCCGTGGCGCAGTTGGTTAGGGCCCCAGCTTATTAGCACCAGTTCCTCTGTGGTAATCCAAAGGTCGTGGGTTCGAACCCCGGCCGTGCCGGGATTGAACTCATGATACAATTTCCTACATCAGCTGAGACCTGTGCCAAAGGGTTAAACCGTTGTCCTTGTAAATCTGTGACCGGGTGGGTTGTCATGTCAAGGACCTGCGACATGACAATTCAGTGAAGCAGCACTATACCTGCTACAAGTAGGTCTCATCACGAAATAACTGAAATAATGTTGAAAGTGATGTAAAACCCCAAACAAACAAACAAACCTAGCTCTGCAATAATACTGGGTACTGAGAGGTCACGCCCATAACAAGCTTCTTTTATAAGCCAATCGACACCAAGTAAAACATCAAGTAATAACACAGCCGATCAGTATCCTTGTTTTGGTAAGAAAGTGACTACCACCACAAATACATGTGCAAGTATAACTCAGTCAACTGGTGTCAGTGTTTTGGATGTGTGTGAGGTTTGTTACTTATTCACTTTCACAGTTCATTATTCAGATATTTTTCAAAATCAATATATGAGGTTTTCAACATGTTTTATTTGCAATATTGTCTTCAAACTTATCACCACATATGTGAAACAAGTGGATAAAATTAGGTCAATTCCAATGTCACCAAATTTTGTATGAGGGTTGGAGGGTGTCCAGATAAGCTAGCCATAAAATATTTTTCTGGCAAAATGAACGGTTACAAGATGGCGCTACATACAACTTTTAAATTATTGTTACAGTAGTAAAAAAAGCGCAGGTAAATTCAAAGGTCACCAAATTTTGTATCACTGTTAAGGGGTGTCCAAATATTTGTGACCTTTGAATTGCTCTGCGCTCGTTTTTAAAATAAATATTATAAGCTAAGTTTGATTAATAATGATAATTTTAAAATTGTATGTGGCACTATCTTGTAACTATCCACTGTGCCGGGAAAATATTTTATGGCTGGCATATTTGGACACCCCTCAACCATCATGCAAAATTTGGTGACATTCGAATTGACCTGTGTAGATTTGTCCACTTGTGTCATATAGTGTGTTGATAATTTTATTCTTTGTGCATTTCATTAATATAAAGTGCCACAAAATACATTCCAGTGAGATTTTGAAAACAATATTGAAAATATGACATGTTTACAACCTCATCTATCGATTTTGAAAAAAAATTCTGAATAATGAACTGTGAAAAGTGAATAAGTAACAAACTTCACAAATGTTTGTTTGGGCAGAAAGTGAGTGCACCTGATAAGTGTGCTAGTATAAACCAATTGGGCGGGCATTGTGAGTGCACATGTGCAAAGACCACCAATTGCCCACCTGTCTGTGGATTATGCAATCGACCTTGCGGAATAGGTTGAGAGATCATGCCTATTATGGCAGAGGTAGTATATAACTCTACCTCACCGTGCATAGTGTAAACCAATATGTACGTGTAACTTTGATCAATATATAATTGTTTAATGTATGCTTAATGAATTGATAGTGTAATAGACAGTTAATAGAATAAATATCATGTTTCATCTGCATCAATAGCATGTATTATCTGTCAATAAACAACAACTAGTGCTCACAAGAACAGCACTCTGTAAACAAAACACTCTTAAGGTGCCCCATTGTTTGCAATATCATGTAGGAGTAATATTATGGGTAATAACATTCGATCACAAAGTTAAGGGAATAAACATTTATATTATATAA
>CASGGN010000012.1:0-18145 GCA_949316495.1 Amphiduros pacificus | reverse complement strand
CCCCAAGAAACACTCTGATATCATAGCAGGTAAGCCCCAAGAAACACTCTGATATCATAGCAGGTAAGCCCCAAGAAACACTCTGATATCATAGCAGGTAAGCCCCAAGAAACACTCTGATATCATAGCAGGTAAACCCCAAGAAACACTCTGATATCATAGCAGGTAGACCCCAAGAAACATTCTGATATCACAGCAGGTAAACCCCAAGAAACACTCTGATATCATAGCACGTTAACCTCAAGAAACACTCTGATATCATAGCAGGTAAACCCCAAGACACACTCTGATATCATAGCAGGTAAACCCCAAGAAACATTCTGATATCATAGCAGGTAAACCCCCAGAAACACTCTGATATCATAGCAGGTAAACCCCAAGAAACACTCTGATATCACAGCAGGTAAACCCCCAAGAAATACTTAGATATCACAGCAGGTAAACCCCAAGAAACACTCTGATATCATAGCAGGTAAGCCCCAAGAAACACTAGGATATCATAGCAGGTAAACCCCAAGAAACACTCTGATATCATAGCAGGTAAACCCCAAGAAACACTCTGATATCACAGCAGATAAACCTCAAGAAACACTCTGATATCATAGCAGGTAAACCACAAGAAACACTCTGATATCATAGCAGGTAAACCCCAAGAAGCACTCTGATATCATAGCAGGTAAACCCCAAGAAGCCCCCTGATATCACAGCAGGTAAACCCCAAGAAACACTCTGATATCATAGCAGGTAAACCCCAAATAAACACTCTGATATCATAGCAGGTAAACCCCAAGAAACACTCTGATATCATAGCAGGTAAACCCTGAGAAACACTCTGATATCATAGCAGGTAAACCCCAAGAAACACTCTGATATCATAGCAGGTAAACCCCAAGAAACACTCTGATATCATAGCAGGTAAACCACAAGAAACACTGATATCATAGCAGGTAAACCCCAAGAAACACTCTGATATCATAGCAGGTAAACCCCAAGAAACACTCTGATATCATAGCAGGTAAACCACAAGAAACACTCTGATATCATAGCAGGTAAACCCTGAGAAACACTCTGATATCATAGCAGGTAAATCCCAAGAAACACAGTGATATCATAGCAGGTAAACCCCAAGAAACACTCTGATATCATAGCAGGTAAACCCCAAGAAACACTCTGATATCATAGCAGGTAGACCCCAAGAAACATTCTGATATCACAGCAGGTAAACCCCAAGAAACACTCTGATATCATAGCAGGTTAACCTCAAGAAACACTCTGATATCATAGCAGGTAAACCCCAAGACACACTCTGATATCATAGCAGGTAAACCCCAAGAAACATTCTGATATCATAGCAGGTAAACCCCCAGAAACACTCTGATATCATAGCAGGTAAACCCCAAGAAACACTCTGATATCACAGCAGGTAAACCCCAAGAAATACTTAGATATCACAGCAGGTAAACCCAAGAAACACTCTGATATCATAGCAGGTAAGCCCCAAGAAACACTAGGATATCATAGCAGGTAAACCCCAAGAAACACTCTGATATCATAGCAGGTAAACCCCAAGAAACACTCTGATATCACAGCAGATAAACCTCAAGAAACACTCTGATATCATAGCAGGTAAACCACAAGAAACACTCTGATATCATAGCAGGTAAACCCCAAGAAGCACTCTGATATCATAGCAGGTAAACCCCAAGAAGCCCCCTGATATCACAGCAGGTAAACCCCAAGAAACACTCTGATATCATAGCAGGTAAACCCCAAATAAACACTCTGATATCATAGCAGGTAAACCCCAAGAAACACTCTGATAACATAGCAGGTAAACCCCAAGAAACACTCTGATATCATAGCAGTAAACCCTGAGAAACACTCTGATATCATAGCAGGTAAACCCCAAGAAACACTCTGATATCATAGCAGGTAAACCCCAAGAAACACTCTGATATCATAGCAGGTAAACCACAAGAAACACTCTGATATCATAGCAGGTAAACCCCAAGAAACACTCTGATATCATAGCAGGTAAGCCCCAAGAAACACTCTGATATCATAGCAGGTAAACCCCAAGAAACACTCTCATATAATAGCAGGTAAACCCCAAGAAACACTCTGATATCATAGCAGGTAATCCCCAAGAAACACTCTGATATCACAGCAGGTAAACCCCAAGAAATACTTAGATATCACAGCAGGTAAACCCCAAGAAACACTCTGATATCATAGCAGGTAAACCCCAAGAAACACTCTGATATCACAGCAGGTAAACCCCAAGAAATACTTAGATATCACAGCAGGTAAACCCCAAGAAACACTCTGATATCACAGCAGATAAACCTCAAGAAACACTCTGATATCATAGCAGGTAAACCACAAGAAACACTCTGATATCATAGCAGGTAAACCCCAAGAAGCACTCTGATATCATAGCAGGTAAACCCCAAGAAGCCCCCTGATATCACAGCAGGTAAACCCCAAGAAACACTCTGATATCATAGCAGGTAAACCCCAAATAAACACTCTGATATCATAGCAGGTAAACCCCAAGAAACACTCTGATATCATAGCAGGTAAACCCCAAGAAACACTCTGATATCATAGCAGGTAAACCCTGAGAAACACTCTGATATCATAGCAGGTAAACCCCAAGAAACACTCTGATATCATAGCAGGTAAACCCCAAGAAACACTCTGATATCATAGCAGGTAAACCACAAGAAACACTCTGATATCATAGCAGGTAAACCCCAAGAAACACTCTGATATCATAGCAGGTAAACCCCAAGAAACACTCTGATATCATAGCAGGTAAACCACAAGAAACACTCTGATATCATAGCAGGTAAACCCTGAGAAACACTCTGATATCATAGCAGGTAAATCCCAAGAAACACAGTGATATCATAGCAGGTAAACCCCAAGAAACACTCTGATATCATAGCAGGTAAACCCCAAGAAACACTCTGATATCATAGCAGGTAGACCCCAAGAAACATTCTGATATCATAGCAGGTAAATCCCAAGAAACACAGTGATATCATAGCAGGTAAACCCCAAGAAACACTCTGATATCATAGCAGGTAAAACCCGAAAAACACTCTCATATAATAAATAGCAGATAAACCCCAAGAAACACAGTGATATCATACCAGGTAAATCCCAAGAAACACTCTGATATCATAGCAGGTAAAACCCAAGAAACACTCTGATATCATAGCAGGTAGACCCCAAAGAAACACTCTGATATCATAGCAGGTAAACCCCAAGATACAACCTGATATCATAGCAGGTAAACCCCAAGAAACTCTCATATAATAGCAGGTAAACCCCAAGAAACACTCTGATATCACAGCAGATAAACCTCAAGAAACACTTAGATATCACAGCAGGTAAACCCCAAGAAACACTCTGATATCATAGCAGGTAAACCCCAAGAAACAACCTGATATCATAGCAGGTAAACCCCAAGAAACTCTCATATAATAGCAGACAAACCCCAAGAAACACTCTGATATCATAGCAGGTAAACCCCAAGAAACACTCTGATATCATAGCAGGTAAACCCCAAGAAACACTCTGATATCATAGCAGGTAAACCCCAAGAAACACTCTGATATCATAGCAGGTAAACCACAAGAAACACTCTGATATCATAGCAGGTAAACTCCTAGAAACACTCTGATATAATAGCAGGTCAACCACAAGAAACACTCTGATATCATAGCAGGTAAGCCCCAAGAAACACTCTGATATCATAGCAGGTAAGCCCCAAGAAACACTCTGATATCATAGCAGGTAAACCCCAAGAAACACTCTCATATAATAGCAGGTAAACCCCAAGAAACACTCTGATATCATAGCAGGTAATCCCCAAGAAACACTCTGATATCATAGCAGGTAAACCCCAAGAAACACTCTGATATCACAGCAGGTAAACCCCAAGAAACACTCTGACATCATAGCAGGTAAACCCCAAGAAACACTCTGATATCATAGCAGGTAAACCCCAAGAAACACTCTGATATCATAGCAGGTAGACCCCAAGAAACATTCTGATATCATAGCAGGTAAATCCCAAGAAACACAGTGATATCATAGCAGGTAAACCCCAAGAAACACTCTGATATCATAGCAGGTAAAACCCGAAAAACACTCTCATATAATAAATAGCAGGTAAACCCCAAGAAACACAGTGATATCATAGCAGGTAAATCCCAAGAAACACTCTGATATCACAGCAGGTAAAACCCAAGAAACACTCTGATATCATAGCAGGTAGACCCCAAAGAAACACTCTGATATCATAGCAGGTAAACCCCAAGATACAACCTGATATCATAGCAGGTAAACCCCAAGAAACTCTCATATAATAGCAGGTAAACCCCAAGAAACACTCTGATATCACAGCAGATAAACCTCAAGAAACACTTAGATATCACAGCAGGTAAACCCCAAGAAACACTCTGATATCATAGCAGGTAGACCCCCAAAGAAACACTCTGATATCATAGCAGGTAAACCCCAAGAAACAACCTGATATCATAGCAGGTAAACCCCAAGAAACTCTCATATAATAGCAGGTAAAACCCAAGAAACACTCTGATATCATAGCAGGTAAACCCCAAGAAACACTCTGATATCATAGCAGGTAAACCCCAAGAAACACTCTGATATCATAGCAGGTAAACCCCAAGAAACACTCTGATATCATAGCAGGTAAACCACAAGAAACACTCTGATATCATAGCAGGTAAACTCCTAGAAACACTCTGATATAATAGCAGGTAAACCACAAGAAATACTCTGATATCATAGCAGGTAAGCCCCAAGAAACACTCTGATATCATAGCAGGTAAGCCCCAAGAAACACTCTGATATCATAGCAGGTAAACCCCAAGAAACACTCTCATATAATAGCAGGTAAACCCCAAGAAACACTCTGATATCATAGCAGGTAAACCCCAAGAAACACTCTGATATCATAGCAGGTAAACCCCAAGAAACACTCTGATATCACAGCAGATAAACCTCAAGAAACACTCTGATATCATAGCAGATAAACCACAAGAAACACTCTGATATCATAGCAGGTAAACCCCAAGAAGCACTCTGATATCATAGCAGGTAAACCCCAAGAAGCCCCCTGATATCACAGCAGGTAAACCCCAAGAAACACTCTGATATCATAGCAGGTAAACCCCAAATAAACACTCTGATATCATAGCAGGTAAACCCCAAGAAACACTCTGATATCATAGCAGGTAAACCACAAGAAACACTCTGATATCATAGCAGGTAAACCCCAAGAAACACTCTGATATCATAGCAGGTAAACCCCAAGAAACACTCTGATATCATAGCAGGTAAACCACAAGAAACACTCTGATATCATAGCAGGTAAACCCTGAGAAACACTCTGATATCATAGCAGGTAAATCCCAAGAAACACAGTGATATCATAGCAGGTAAACCCCAAGAAACACTCTGATATCATAGCAGGTAAACCCCAAGAAACACTCTGATATCATAGCAGGTAGACCCCAAGAAACATTCTGATATCATAGCAGGTAAATCCCAAGAAACACAGTGATATCATAGCAGGTAAACCCCAAGAAACACTCTGATATCATAGCAGGTAAAACCCGAGAAACACTCTCATATAATAAATAGCAGGTAAACCCCAAGAAACACAGTGATATCATACCAGGTAAATCCCAAGAAACACTCTGATATCATAGCAGGTAAAACCCAAGAAACACTCTGATATCATAGCAGGTAGACCCCAAAGAAACACTCTGATATCATAGCAGGTAAACCCCAAGATACAACCTGATATCATAGCAGGTAAACCCCAAGAAACTCTCATATAATAGCAGGTAAACCCCAAGAAACACTCTGATATCACAGCAGATAAACCTCAAGAAACACTTAGATATCACAGCAGGTAAACCCCAAGAAACACTCTGATATCATAGCAGGTAGACCCCCAAAGAAACACTCTGATATCATAGCAGGTAAACCCCAAGAAACAACCTGATATCATAGCAGGTAAACCCCAAGAAACTCTCATATAATAGCAGGTAAACCCCAAGAAACACTCTGATATCATAGCAGGTAAACCCCAAGAAACACTCTGATATCATAGCAGGTAAACCCCAAGAAACACTCTGATATCATAGCAGGTAAACCCCAAGAAACACTCTGATATCATAGCAGGTAAACCCCAAGAAACACTCTGATATCATAGCAGGTAAACTCCTAGAAACACTCTGATATAATAGCAGGTAAACCACAAGAAACACTCTGATATCATAGCAGGTAAGCCCCAAGAAACACTCTGATATCATAGCAGGTAAGCCCCAAGAAACACTCTGATATCATAGCAGGTAAACCCCAAGAAACACTCTCATATAATAGCAGGTAAACCCCAAGAAACACTCTGATATCATAGCAGGTAAACCCCAAGAAACACTCTGATATCATAGCAGGTAAACCAAAAGAAACACTCTGATATCACAGCAGGTAAACCCCAAGAAACACTCTGATATCATAGTAGGTACACCCCAAAGAAAAACTCTGATATCACAGCAGGTATACCCCAAGAAACACTCTGATATCATAACAGGTAAGCCCTAAGAAACTCTCATATAATAGCAGGTAAGCCCCAAGAAACTCTCATATAATAGCAGGTAAACCACAAGAAACACTCTGATATCACAGCAGGTAAACCCCAAGAAACACTCTGATATCACAGCAGATAAACCTCAAGAAACACTTAGATATCACAGCAGGTAAACCCCAAGAAACACTATGATATCATAGCAGGTAAGCTCCAAGAAACACTCTGATATCACAGCAGGTAAACCCCAAGAAACACTCTGACATCATAGCAGGTAAACCCCAAGAAACACTCTGATATCATAGCAGGTAAACCCCAAGAAACACTCTGATATCACAGCAGGTAAACCCCAAGAAACACTCTGATATCATAGCAGGTAAACCTCAAGAAACACTCTGATATCATAGTAGGTACACCCCAAAGAAAAACTCTGATATCACAGCAGGTAAACCCCAAGAAACACTCTGATATCATAGCAGGTTAACCTCAAGAAACACTCTGATATCATAGCAGGTAAACCCCAAGACACACTCTGATATCATAGCAGGTAAACCCCAAGAAACATTCTGATATCATAGCAGGTAAACCCCCAGAAACACTCTGATATCATAGCAGGTAAACCCCAAGAAACACTCTGATATCACAGCAGGTAAACCCCAAGAAATACTTAGATATCACAGCAGGTAAACCCCAAGAAACACTCTGATATCATAGCAGGTAAGCCCCAAGAAACACTCTGATATCATAGCAGGTAAACCCCAAGAAACACTCTGATATCATAGCAGGTAAACCCCAAGAAACACTCTGATATCACAGCAGATAAACCTCAAGAAACACTCTGATATCATAGCAGGTAAACCACAAGAAACACTCTGATATCATAGCAGGTAAGCCCCAAGAAGCACTCTGATATCATAGCAGGTAAACCCCAAGAAGCCCCCTGATATCACAGCAGGTAAACCCCAAGAAACACTCTGATATCATAGCAGGTAAACCCCAAATAAACACTCTGATATCATAGCAGGTAAACCCCAAGAAACACTCTGATATCATAGCAGGTAAACCCCAAGAAACACTCTGATATCATAGCAGGTAAACCCTGAGAAACACTCTGATATCATAGCAGGTAAACCCCAAGAAACACTCTGATTTCATAGCAGGTAAACCCCAAGAAACACTCTTATATCATAGCAGGTAAACCACAAGAAACACTCTGATATCATAGCAGGTAAACCCCAAGAAACACTCTGATATCATAGCAGGTAAACCCCAAGAAACACTCTGATATCATAGCAGGTAAACCACAAGAAACACTCTGATATCATAGCAGGTAAACCCTGAGAAACACTCTGATATCATAGCAGGTAAATCCCAAGAAACACAGTGATATCATAGCAGGTAAACCCCAAGAAACACTCTGATATCATAGCAGGTAAACCCCAAGAAACACTCTGATATCATAGCAGGTAGACCCCAAGAAACATTCTGATATCACAGCAGGTAAACCCCAAGAAACACTCTGATATCATAGCAGGTTAACCTCAAGAAACACTCTGATATCATAGCAGGTAAACCCCAAGACACACTCTGATATCATAGCAGGTAAACCCCAAGAAACATTCTGATATCATAGCAGGTAAACCCCCAGAAACACTCTGATATCATAGCAGGTAAACCCCAAGAAACACTCTGATATCACAGCAGGTAAACCCCAAGAAATACTTAGATATCACAGCAGGTAAACCCCAAGAAACACTCTGATATCATAGCAGGTAAGCCCCAAGAAACACTCTGATATCATAGCAGGTAAACCCCAAGAAACACTCTGATATCATAGCAGGTAAACCCCAAGAAACACTCTGATATCACAGCAGATAAACCTCAAGAAACACTCTGATATCATAGCAGGTAAACCACAAGAAACACTCTGATATCATAGCAGGTAAACCCCAAGAAGCACTCTGATATCATAGCAGGTAAACCCCAAGAAGCCCCCTGATATCACAGCAGGTAAACCCCAAGAAACACTCTGATATCATAGCAGGTAAACCCCAAATAAACACTCTGATATCATAGCAGGTAAACCCCAAGAAACACTCTGATATCATAGCAGGTAAACCCCAAGAAACACTCTGATATCATAGCAGGTAAACCCTGAGAAACACTCTGATATCATAGCAGGTAAACCCCAAGAAACACTCTGATATCATAGCAGGTAAACCCCAAGAAACACTCTGATATCATAGCAGGTAAACCACAAGAAACACTCTGATATCATAGCAGGTAAACCCCAAGAAACACTCTGATATCATAGCAGGTAAACCCCAAGAAACACTCTGATATCATAGCAGGTAAACCACAAGAAACACTCTGATATCATAGCAGGTAAACCCTGAGAAACACTCTGATATCATAGCAGGTAAATCCCAAGAAACACAGTGATATCATAGCAGGTAAACCCCAAGAAACACTCTGATATCATAGCAGGTAAACCCCAAGAAACACTCTGATATCATAGCAGGTAAACCCCAAGAAACACTCTGATATCATAGCAGGTAAACCCCAAGAAACACTCTGATATCATAGCAGGTAAACCACAAGAAACACTCTGATATCATAGCAGGTAAACTCCTAGAAACACTCTGATATAATAGCAGGTAAACCACAAGAAATACTCTGATATCATAGCAGGTAAGCCCCAAGAAACACTCTGATATCATAGCAGGTAAGCCCCAAGAAACACTCTGATATCATAGCAGGTAAACCCCAAGAAACACTCTCATATAATAGCAGGTAAACCCCAAGAAACACTCTGATATCATAGCAGGTAAACCCCAAGAAACACTCTGATATCATAGCAGGTAAACCCCAAGAAACACTCTGATATCACAGCAGATAAACCTCAAGAAACACTCTGATATCATAGCAGATAAACCACAAGAAACACTCTGATATCATAGCAGGTAAACCCCAAGAAGCACTCTGATATCATAGCAGGTAAACCCCAAGAAGCCCCCTGATATCACAGCAGGTAAACCCCAAGAAACACTCTGATATCATAGCAGGTAAACCCCAAATAAACACTCTGATATCATAGCAGGTAAACCCCAAGAAACACTCTGATATCATAGCAGGTAAACCACAAGAAACACTCTGATATCATAGCAGGTAAACCCCAAGAAACACTCTGATATCATAGCAGGTAAACCCCAAGAAACACTCTGATATCATAGCAGGTAAACCACAAGAAACACTCTGATATCATAGCAGGTAAACCCTGAGAAACACTCTGATATCATAGCAGGTAAATCCCAAGAAACACAGTGATATCATAGCAGGTAAACCCCAAGAAACACTCTGATATCATAGCAGGTAAACCCCAAGAAACACTCTGATATCATAGCAGGTAGACCCCAAGAAACATTCTGATATCATAGCAGGTAAATCCCAAGAAACACAGTGATATCATAGCAGGTAAACCCCAAGAAACACTCTGATATCATAGCAGGTAAAACCCGAGAAACACTCTCATATAATAAATAGCAGGTAAACCCCAAGAAACACAGTGATATCATACCAGGTAAATCCCAAGAAACACTCTGATATCATAGCAGGTAAAACCCAAGAAACACTCTGATATCATAGCAGGTAGACCCCAAAGAAACACTCTGATATCATAGCAGGTAAACCCCAAGATACAACCTGATATCATAGCAGGTAAACCCCAAGAAACTCTCATATAATAGCAGGTAAACCCCAAGAAACACTCTGATATCACAGCAGATAAACCTCAAGAAACACTTAGATATCACAGCAGGTAAACCCCAAGAAACACTCTGATATCATAGCAGGTAGACCCCCAAAGAAACACTCTGATATCATAGCAGGTAAACCCCAAGAAACAACCTGATATCATAGCAGGTAAACCCCAAGAAACTCTCATATAATAGCAGGTAAACCCCAAGAAACACTCTGATATCATAGCAGGTAAACCCCAAGAAACACTCTGATATCATAGCAGGTAAACCCCAAGAAACACTCTGATATCATAGCAGGTAAACCCCAAGAAACACTCTGATATCATAGCAGGTAAACCCCAAGAAACACTCTGATATCATAGCAGGTAAACTCCTAGAAACACTCTGATATAATAGCAGGTAAACCACAAGAAACACTCTGATATCATAGCAGGTAAGCCCCAAGAAACACTCTGATATCATAGCAGGTAAGCCCCAAGAAACACTCTGATATCATAGCAGGTAAACCCCAAGAAACACTCTCATATAATAGCAGGTAAACCCCAAGAAACACTCTGATATCATAGCAGGTAAACCCCAAGAAACACTCTGATATCATAGCAGGTAAACCAAAAGAAACACTCTGATATCACAGCAGGTAAACCCCAAGAAACACTCTGATATCATAGTAGGTACACCCCAAAGAAAAACTCTGATATCACAGCAGGTATACCCCAAGAAACACTCTGATATCATAACAGGTAAGCCCTAAGAAACTCTCATATAATAGCAGGTAAGCCCCAAGAAACTCTCATATAATAGCAGGTAAACCACAAGAAACACTCTGATATCACAGCAGGTAAACCCCAAGAAACACTCTGATATCACAGCAGATAAACCTCAAGAAACACTTAGATATCACAGCAGGTAAACCCCAAGAAACACTATGATATCATAGCAGGTAAGCTCCAAGAAACACTCTGATATCACAGCAGGTAAACCCCAAGAAACACTCTGACATCATAGCAGGTAAACCCCAAGAAACACTCTGATATCATAGCAGGTAAACCCCGAGAAACACTCTGATATCATAGCAGGTAAACCCCCAGAAACACTCTGATATCATAGCAGGTAAACCCCAAGAAACACTCTGATATCATAGCAGGAAACCACAAGAAACACTCTGATATCATAGCAGATAAACCCCAAGAGACACTCTGATATCACAGCAGGTAAACCCCAAGAAACACTCTGATATCATAGCAGGTAAACCTCAAGAAACACTCTGATATCATAGTAGGTACACCCCAAAGAAAAACTCTGATATCACAGCAGGTAAACCCCAAGAAACACTCTGATATCATAGCAGGTTAACCTCAAGAAACACTCTGATATCATAGCAGGTAAACCCCAAGACACACTCTGATATCATAGCAGGTAAACCCCAAGAAACATTCTGATATCATAGCAGGTAAACCCCCAGAAACACTCTGATATCATAGCAGGTAAACCCCAAGAAACACTCTGATATCACAGCAGGTAAACCCCAAGAAATACTTAGATATCACAGCAGGTAAACCCCAAGAAACACTCTGATATCATAGCAGGTAAGCCCCAAGAAACACTCTGATATCATAGCAGGTAAACCCCAAGAAACACTCTGATATCATAGCAGGTAAACCCCAAGAAACACTCTGATATCACAGCAGATAAACCTCAAGAAACACTCTGATATCATAGCAGGTAAACCACAAGAAACACTCTGATATCATAGCAGGTAAGCCCCAAGAAGCACTCTGATATCATAGCAGGTAAACCCCAAGAAGCCCCCTGATATCACAGCAGGTAAACCCCAAGAAACACTCTGATATCATAGCAGGTAAACCCCAAATAAACACTCTGATATCATAGCAGGTAAACCCCAAGAAACACTCTGATATCATAGCAGGTAAACCCCAAGAAACACTCTGATATCATAGCAGGTAAACCCTGAGAAACACTCTGATATCATAGCAGGTAAACCCCAAGAAACACTCTGATTTCATAGCAGGTAAACCCCAAGAAACACTCTTATATCATAGCAGGTAAACCACAAGAAACACTCTGATATCATAGCAGGTAAACCCCAAGAAACACTCTGATATCATAGCAGGTAAACCCCAAGAAACACTCTGATATCATAGCAGGTAAACCACAAGAAACACTCTGATATCATAGCAGGTAAACCCTGAGAAACACTCTGATATCATAGCAGGTAAATCCCAAGAAACACAGTGATATCATAGCAGGTAAACCCCAAGAAACACTCTGATATCATAGCAGGTAAACCCCAAGAAACACTCTGATATCATAGCAGGTAGACCCCAAGAAACATTCTGATATCACAGCAGGTAAACCCCAAGAAACACTCTGATATCATAGCAGGTTAACCTCAAGAAACACTCTGATATCATAGCAGGTAAACCCCAAGACACACTCTGATATCATAGCAGGTAAACCCCAAGAAACATTCTGATATCATAGCAGGTAAACCCCCAGAAACACTCTGATATCATAGCAGGTAAACCCCAAGAAACACTCTGATATCACAGCAGGTAAACCCCAAGAAATACTTAGATATCACAGCAGGTAAACCCCAAGAAACACTCTGATATCATAGCAGGTAAGCCCCAAGAAACACTAGGATATCATAGCAGGTAAACCCCAAGAAACACTCTGATATCATAGCAGGTAAACCCCAAGAAACACTCTGATATCACAGCAGATAAACCTCAAGAAACACTCTGATATCATAGCAGGTAAACCACAAGAAACACTCTGATATCATAGCAGGTAAACCCCAAGAAGCACTCTGATATCATAGCAGGTAAACCCCAAGAAGCCCCCTGATATCACAGCAGGTAAACCCCAAGAAACACTCTGATATCATAGCAGGTAAACCCCAAATAAACACTCTGATATCATAGCAGGTAAACCCCAAGAAACACTCTGATATCATAGCAGGTAAACCCCAAGAAACACTCTGATATCATAGCAGGTAAACCCTGAGAAACACTCTGATATCATAGCAGGTAAACCCCAAGAAACACTCTGATATCATAGCAGGTAAACCCCAAGAAACACTCTGATATCATAGCAGGTAAACCACAAGAAACACTCTGATATCATAGCAGGTAAACCCCAAGAAAAACTCTGATATCATAGCAGGTAAACCCCAAGAAACACTCTGATATCATAGCAGGTAAACCACAAGAAACACTCTGATATCATAGCAGGTAAACCCTGAGAAACACTCTGATATCATAGCAGGTAAATCCCAAGAAACACAGTGATATCATAGCAGGTAAACCCCAAGAAACACTCTGATATCATAGCAGGTAAACCCCAAGAAACACTCTGATATCATAGCAGGTAGACCCCAAGAAACATTCTGATATCACAGCAGGTAAACCCCAAGAAACACTCTGATATCATAGCAGGTTAACCTCAAGAAACACTCTGATATCATAGCAGGTAAACCCCAAGACACACTCTGATATCATAGCAGGTAAACCCCAAGAAACATTCTGATATCATAGCAGGTAAACCCCCAGAAACACTCTGATATCATAGCAGGTAAACCCCAAGAAACACTCTGATATCACAGCAGGTAAACCCCAAGAAATACTTAGATATCACAGCAGGTAAACCCCAAGAAACACTCTGATATCATAGCAGGTAAGCCCCAAGAAACACTAGGATATCATAGCAGGTAAACCCCAAGAAACACTCTGATATCATAGCAGGTAAACCCCAAGAAACACTCTGATATCACAGCAGATAAACCTCAAGAAACACTCTGATATCATAGCAGGTAAACCACAAGAAACACTCTGATATCATAGCAGGTAAACCCCAAGAAGCACTCTGATATCATAGCAGGTAAACCCCAAGAAGCCCCCTGATATCACAGCATGTAAACCCCAAGAAACACTCTGATATCATAGCAGGTAAACCCCAAATAAACACTCTGATATCATAGCAGGTAAACCCCAAGAAACACTCTGATATCATAGCAGGTAAACCCCAAGAAACACTCTGATATCATAGCAGGTAAACCCTGAGAAACACTCTGATATCATAGCAGGTAAACCCCAAGAAACACTCTGATATCATAGCAGGTAAACCCCAAGAAACACTCTGATATCATAGCAGGTAAACCACAAGAAACACTCTGATATCATAGCAGGTAAACCCCAAGAAACACTCTGATATCATAGCAGGTAAACCCCAAGAAACACTCTGATATCATAGCAGGTAAACCACAAGAAACACTCTGATATCATAGCAGGTAAACCCTGAGAAACACTCTGATATCATAGCAGGTAAATCCCAAGAAACACAGTGATATCATAGCAGGTAAACCCCAAGAAACACTCTGATATCATAGCAGGTAAACCCCAAGAAACACTCTGATATCATAGCAGGTAGACCCCAAGAAACATTCTGATATCATAGCAGGTAAATCCCAAGAAACACAGTGATATCATAGCAGGTAAACCCCAAGAAACACTCTGATATCATAGCAGGTAAAACCCGAAAAACACTCTCATATAATAAATAGCAGGTAAACCCCAAGAAACACAGTGATATCATACCAGGTAAATCCCAAGAAACACTCTGATATCATAGCAGGTAAAACCCAAGAAACACTCTGATATCATAGCAGGTAGACCCCAAAGAAACACTCTGATATCATAGCAGGTAAACCCCAAGATACAACCTGATATCATAGCAGGTAAACCCCAAGAAACTCTCATATAATAGCAGGTAAACCCCAAGAAACACTCTGATATCACAGCAGATAAACCTCAAGAAACACTTAGATATCACAGCAGGTAAACCCCAAGAAACACTCTGATATCATAGCAGGTAAACCCCAAGAAACAACCTGATATCATAGCAGGTAAACCCCAAGAAACTCTCATATAATAGCAGACAAACCCCAAGAAACACTCTGATATCATAGCAGGTAAACCCCAAGAAACACTCTGATATCATAGCAGGTAAACCCCAAGAAACACTCTGATATCATAGCAGGTAAACCCCAAGAAACACTCTGATATCATAGCAGGTAAACCACAAGAAACACTCTGATATCATAGCAGGTAAACTCCTAGAAACACTCTGATATAATAGCAGGTCAACCACAAGAAACACTCTGATATCATAGCAGGTAAGCCCCAAGAAACACTCTGATATCATAGCAGGTAAGCCCCAAGAAACACTCTGATATCATAGCAGGTAAACCCCAAGAAACACTCTCATATAATAGCAGGTAAACCCCAAGAAACACTCTGATATCATAGCAGGTAATCCCCAAGAAACACTCTGATATCATAGCAGGTAAACCCCAAGAAACACTCTGATATCACAGCAGGTAAACCCCAAGAAACACTCTGACATCATAGCAGGTAAACCCCAAGAAACACTCTGATATCATAGCAGGTAAATCCCAAGAAACACTCTGATATCATAGCAGGTAAACCCCCAGAAACACTCTGATATCATAGCAGGTAAACCCCGAGAAACACTTTGATATCATAGCAGGAAACCACAAGAAACACTCTGATATCATAGCAGATAAACCCCAAGAAACACTCTGATATCACAGCAGGTAAACCCCAAGAAACACTCTGATATCATAGTAGGTACACCCCAAAGAAAAACTCTAATATCACAGCAGGTAAGCCCTAAGAAACTCTCATATAATAGCAGGTAAGCCCCAAGAAACTCTCATATAATATCAGGTAAACCCCAAGAAACTCTCATATAATAGCAGGTAAACCACAAGAAACACTCTGATATCACAGCAGGTAAACCCCAAGAAACACTCTGATATCACAGCAGATAAACCTCAAGAAACACTTAGATATCACAGCAGGTAAACCCCAAGAAACATTCTGATATCATAGCAGGTAAACCCCAAGAAACACTCTGATATCATAGCAGGTAAACCCTGAGAAACACTCTGATATCATAGCAGGTAAATCCCAAGAAACACAGTGATATCATAGCAGGTAAACCCCAAGAAACACTCTGATATCATAGCAGGTAAACCCCAAGAAACACTCTGATATCATAGCAGGTAGACCCCAAGAAACATTCTGATATCATAGCAGGTAAATCCCAAGAAACACAGTGATATCATAGCAGGTAAACCCCAAGAAACACTCTGATATCATAGCAGGTAAAACCCGAAAAACACTCTCATATAATAAATAGCAGGTAAACCCCAAGAAACACAGTGATATCATACCAGGTAAATCCCAAGAAACACTCTGATATCATAGCAGGTAGACCCCAAAGAAACACTCTGATATCATAGCAGGTAAACCCCAAGATACAACCTGATATCATAGCAGGTAAACCCCAAGAAACTCTCATATAATAGCAGGTAAACCCCAAGAAACACTCTGATATCACAGCAGATAAACCTCAAGAAACACTTAGATATCACAGCAGGTAAACCCCAAGAAACACTCTGATATCATAGCAGGTAGACCCCCAAAGAAACACTCTGATATCATAGCAGGTGAACCCCAAGAAACAACCTGATATCATAGCAGGTAATCCACAAGAAACACTCTGATATCATAGCAGGTAAACCCCAAGAAACACTCTGATATCATAGCAGGTAAACCCCAAGAAACACTCTGATATCACAGCAGATAAACCTCAAGAAACACTCTGATATCATAGCAGGTAAACCACAAGAAACACTCTGATATCATAGCAGGTAAACCCCAAGAAGCACTCTGATATCATAGCAGGTAAACCCCAAGAAGCCCCCTGATATCACAGCAGGTAAACCCCAAGAAACACTCTGATATCATAGCAGGTAAACCCCAAATAAACACTCTGATATCATAGCAGGTAAACCCCAAGAAACACTCTGATATCATAGCAGGTAAACCCCAAGAAACACTCTGATATCATAGCAGGTAAACCCCAAGAAACACTCTGATATCATAGCAGGTAAACCCTGAGAAACACTCTGATATCATAGCAGGTAAACCCCAGGAAACACTCTGATATCATAGCAGGTAAACCCCAAGAAACACTCTGATATCATAGCAGGTAAAACCCAAGAAACACTCTGATATCATAGCAGGTAGACCCCAAAGAAACACTCTGATATCATAGCAGGTAAACCCCAAGATACAACCTGATATCATAGCAGGTAAACCCCAAGAAACTCTCATATAATAGCAGGTAAACCCCAAGAAACACTCTGATATCACAGCAGATAAACCTCAAGAAACACTTAGATATCACAGCAGGTAAACCCCAAGAAACACTCTGATATCATAGCAGGTAAACCCCAAGAAACAACCTGATATCATAGCAGGTAAACCCCAAGAAACTCTCATATAATAGCAGACAAACCCCAAGAAACACTCTGATATCATAGCAGGTAAACCCCAAGAAACACTCTGATATCATAGCAGGTAAACCCCAAGAAACACTCTGATATCATAGCAGGTAAACCCCAAGAAACACTCTGATATCATAGCAGGTAAACCACAAGAAACACTCTGATATCATAGCAGGTAAACTCCTAGAAACACTCTGATATAATAGCAGGTCAACCACAAGAAACACTCTGATATCATAGCAGGTAAGCCCCAAGAAACACTCTGATATCATAGCAGGTAAGCCCCAAGAAACACTCTGATATCATAGCAGGTAAACCCCAAGAAACACTCTCATATAATAGCAGGTAAACCCCAAGAAACAC
>CASGGN010000011.1:0-20847 GCA_949316495.1 Amphiduros pacificus | reverse complement strand
TAGCCCCCTCAATATGAGAGCATAAATCTGAGTTCAATGGAATAGCCCTTTTTTCCTGACAGAGTCAATATATTCGACTTACTGACTGGTATGAGGTGGGAGGAGTACTAAAAAGACTTTTGATTGACTAATGGACCCTCAAACATACTTGGTAGACATGTCTAAAATCTGTCTAGCCCCCTCAATATGAGAGCATAAATCTGAGTTCAATGGAATAGCCCTTTTTCCCTGACAAAGTCAATATATACGACCTACTGAATGGTATGAGGTTGGGGGAGTACTAAAAAGACTTTTGATTGACTAATGGGGCCTTAGACATACTTGGTAGACATGTCTAGATTATGTCTAGCCCCCTCAATATGAGAGCATAAATCTGAGTTCAATGGAATAGCCCTTTTCCCACAACAAAGTCATTATATTCGACCAACTGACCATATGAGGTGGGGGAGTACTAAAAAGACTTTTGATTGACTAATGGGGCCTTAAACATACTTGGTAGACATGTCTAGATTATGTCTAGACCCCTCAATATGAGAGCATAAATCTGAGTTCAATGGAATAGCCCTTTTCCCCTGGCAAGGTCGAATATATTGACTTTGTCAGTAGGTCGAATATATTGACTTTGTCAGGGGAAAAGGGCTATTCCATTGAACTCAGATTTATGCTCTCATATTGAGGGGGCTACACATAAACTAGACATGTCTACCAAATATTTTTGAGGGCCCATTAGTCAATCAAAAGTCTTTTTAGTACTCTCCATCCCTCCTCTCCAACCTCATACCAGTCAGTGGGTCGAATATATTGACTTTGTCAGGGGAAAAGGGCTATTCCATTGAACTCAGATTTATGCTCTCATATTGAGGGGGCTAGACATAATCTAGACATGTCTAACAAGTATGTCTAAGGCCCCATTAGTCAATCAAAAGTCCTTTTAGTACTCTCCCCCCCTCCCCAACCTCATACCAGTCAGTAGGTCGAATATATTGACTTTGCCAGGGGAAAAGGGCTATTCCATTGAACTCAGATTTATGCTCTCATATTGAGGGGGCTAGACGTAATCTAGACATGTCTACCAAGTATGTCTAAGGCCCCATTAGTCAATCAAAAGTCCTTTTAGTACTCTCCCCCCCTCCCCAACCTCATACCAGTCAGTAGGTCGAATATATTGACTTTGCCAGGGGAAAAGGGCTATTCCATTGAACTCAGATTTATGCTCTCATATTGAGGGGGCTAGACGTAATCTAGACATGTCTACCAAGTATGTCTAAGGCCCCATTAGTCAATCAAAAGTCCTTTTAGTACTCTCCCCCCCTCCCCAACCTCATACCAGTCAGTTGGTCGAATATATTGACTTTGTCAGGGGAAAAAGGCTATTCCATTGAACTCAGATTTATGCTCTCATATTGAGGGGGCTAGACATAATCTAGACATGTCTACCAAGTATGTCTAAGGCCCCATTAGTCAATCAAAAGTCCTTTTAGTACTCTCCATCCCTCCTCCCCAACCTCATACCAGTCAGTAGGTCGAATATATTGACTTTGTCAGGGGAAAAGGGCTATTCCATTGAACTCAGATTTATGCTCTCATATTGAGGGGGCTAGACATAATCTAGACATGTCTACCAAGTATGTCTAAGGCCCCATTAGTCAATCAAAAGTCCTTTTAGTACTCTCCCCCCCTCCCCAACCTCATACCAGTCAGTAGGTCGAATATATTGACTTTGCCAGGGAAAAAGGGCTATTCCATTGAACTCAGATTTATGCTCTCATATTGAGGGGGCTAGACGTAATCTAGACATGTCTACCAAGCATGTCTAAGGCCCCATTAGTCAATCAAAAGTCCTTTTAGTACTCTCCATCCCTCCTCCCCAACCTCATACCAGTCAGTAGGTCGAATATATTGACTTTGTCAGGGAAAAAGGGCTATTCCATTGAACTCAGATTTATGCTCTCATATTGAGGGGGCTAGACGTAATCTAGACATGTCTACCAAGTATGTCTAAGGCCCCATTAGTCAATCAAAAGTCCTTTTAGTACTCTCCCCCCCTCCCCAACCTCATACCAGTCAGTAGGTCGAATATATTGACTTTGCCAGGGAAAAAGGGCTATTCCATTGAACTAAGATTTATGCTCTCATATTGAGGGGGCTAGACGTTATCTAGACATGTCTACCAAGTATGTCTAAGGCCCCATTAGTCAATCAAAAGTCCTTTTAGTACTCTCCCCCCTCCCCAACCTCATACCAGTCAGTAGGTCGAATATATTGACTTTGCCAGGGGAAAAGGGCTATTCCATTGAACTCAGATTTATGCTCTCATATTGAGGGGGCTAGACATAATCTAGACATGTCTACCAAGTATGTCTAAGGCCCCATTAGTCAATCAAAAGTCCTTTTAGTACTCTCCCCCCCTCCCCAACCTCATACCAGTCAGTAGGTCGAATATATTGACTTTGCCAGGGAAAAAGGGCTATTCCATTGAACTCAGATTTATGCTCTCATATTGAGGGGGCTAGACGTAATCTAGACATGTCTACCAAGTATGTCTAAGGCCCCATTAGTCAATCAAAAGTCCTTTTAGTACTCTCCATCCCTCCTCCCCAACCTCATACCAGTCAGTAGGTCGAATATATTGACTTTGTCAGGGGAAAAGGGCTATTCCATTGAACTCAGATTTATGCTCTCATATTGAGGGGGCTAGACATAATCTAGACATGTCTACCAAGTATGTCTAAGGCCCCATTAGTCAATCAAAAGTCCTTCTAGTACTCTCCCCCCCTCCCCAACCTCATACCAGTCAGTAGGTCGAATATATTGACTTTGCCAGGGAAAAAGGGCTATTCCATTGAACTAAGATTTATGCTCTCATATTGAGGGGGCTAGACGTAATCTAGACATGTCTACCAAGTATGTCTAATGCCCCATTAGTCAATCAAAAGTCCTTTTAGTACTCTCCCCCCCTCCCCAACCTCATACCAGTCAGTAGGTCGAATATATTGACTTTGCCAGGAGGGAAAAAGGGCTATTCCATTGAACTAAGATTTATGCTCTCATATTGAGGGGGCTAGACGTAATCTAGACATGTCTACCAAGTATGTCTAAGGCCCCATTAGTCAATCAAAAGTCTTTTTAGTACTCTCCATCCCCCCTCCCCAACCTCATACCAGTCAGTAGGTCGAATATATTGACTTTGCCAGGGAAAAAGGGCTATTCCATTGAACTCAGATTTATGCTCTCATATTGAGGGGGCTAGACATAATCTAGACATGTCTACCAAGTATGTCTAAGGCCCCATTAGTCAATCAAAAGTCCTTTAAGTACTCTCCATCCCTCCTCCCCAACCTCATACCAGTCAGTAGGTCGAATATATTGACTTTGTCAGGGGAAAAGGGCTATTCCATTGAACTCAGATTTATGCTCTCATATTGAGGGGGCTAGACATAATCTAGACATGTCTAACAAGTATGTCTAAGGCCCCATTAGTCAATCAAAAGTCCTTTTAGTACTCTCCCCCCCTCCCCAACCTCATACCAGTCAGTAGGTCGAATATATTGACTTTGCCAGGGAAAAAGGGCTATTCCATTGAACTCAGATTTATGCTCTCATATTGAGGGGGCTAGACGTAATCTAGACATGTCTACCACGTATGTCTAAGGCCCCATTAGTCAATCAAAAGTCCTTTTAGTACTCTCCCCCCCTCCCCAACCTCATACCAGTCAGTAGGTCGAATATATTGACTTTGCCAGGGGAAAAGGGCTATTCCATTGAACTCAGATTTATGCTCTCATATTGAGGGGGCTAGACGTAATCTAGACATGTCTACCAAGTATGTCTAAGGCCCCATTAGTCAATCAAAAGTCCTTTTAGTACTCTCCATCCCTCCTCCCCAACCTCATACCAGTCAGTAGGTCGAATATATTGACTTTGTCAGGGAAAAAGGGCTATTCCATTGAACTCAGATTTATGCTCTCATATTGAGGGGGCTAGACGTAATCTAGACATGTCTACCACGTATGTCTAAGGCCCCATTAGTCAATCAAAAGTCCTTTTAGTACTCTCCCCCCCTCCCCAACCTCATACCAGTCAGTAGGTCGAATATATTGACTTTGCCAGGGGAAAAGGGCTATTCCATTGAACTCAGATTTATGCTCTCATATTGAGGGGGCTAGACGTAATCTAGACATGTCTACCAAGTATGTCTAAGGCCCCATTAGTCAATCAAAAGTCCTTTTAGTACTCTCCCCCCCTCCCCAACCTCATACCAGTCAGTAGGTCGAATATATTGACTTTGCCAGGGAAAAAGGGCTATTCCATTGAACTAAGATTTATGCTCTCATATTGAGGGGGCTAGACGTAATCTAGACATGTCTACCAAGTATGTCTAAGGCCCCATTAGTCAATCAAAAGTCCTTTTAGTACTCTCCCCCCTCCCCAACCTCATACCAGTCAGTAGGTCGAATATATTGACTTTGCCAGGGGAAAAGGGCTATTCCATTGAACTCAGATTTATGCTCTCATATTGAGGGGGCTAGACGTAATCTAGACATGTCTACCAAGTATGTCTAAGGCCCCATTAGTCAATCAAAAGTCCTTTTCTCCATCCCTCCTCCCCAACCTCATACCAGTCAGTAGGTCGAATATATTGACTTTGTCAGGGGAAAAGGGCTATTCCATTGAACTCAGATTTATGCTCTCATATTGAGGGGGCTAGACATAATCTAGACATGTCTACCAAGTATGTCTAAGGCCCCATTAGTCAATCAAAAGTCCTTTTAGTACTCTCCCCCCCTCCCCAACCTCATACCAGTCTGTAGGTCGAATATATTGACTTTGCCAGGGAAAAAGGGCTATTCCATTGAACTCAGATTTATGCTCTCATATTGAGGGGGCTAGACGTAATCTAGACATGTCTACCACGTATGTCCAAGGCCTCATTAGTCAATCAAAAGTCCTTTTAGTACTCTCCCCCCTCCCCAACCTCATACCAGTCAGTAGGTCGAATATATTTACTTTGCCAGGGGAAAAGGGCTATTCCATTGAACTCAGATTTATGCTCTCATATTGAGGGGGCTAGACGTAATCTAGACATGTCTACCAAGTATGTCTAAGGCCCCATTAGTCAATCAAAAGTCCTTTTAGTACTCTCCATCCCTCCTCCCCAACCTCATACCAGTCAGTAGGTCGAATATATTGACTTTGTCAGGGGAAAAGGGCTATTCCATTGAACTCAGATTTATGCTCTCATATTGAGGGGGCTAGACATAATCTAGACATGTCTACCAAGTATGTCTAAGGCCCCATTAGTCAATCAAAAGTCCTTTTAGTACTCTCCCCCCCTCCCCAACCTCATACCAGTCAGTAGGTCGAATATATTGACTTTGCCAGGGGAAAAGGGCTATTCCATTGAACTCAGATTTATGCTCTCATATTGAGGGGGCTAGACGTAATCTAGACATGTCTACCACGTATGTCCAAGGCCTCATTAGTCAATCAAAAGTCCTTTTAGTACTCTCCCCCCTCCCCAACCTCATACCAGTCAGTAGGTCGAATATATTGACTTTGCCAGGGGAAAAGGGCTATTCCATTGAACTCAGATTTATGCTCTCATATTGAGGGGGCTAGACGTAATCTAGACATGTCTACCAAGTATGTCTAAGGCCCCATTAGTCAATCAAAAGTCCTTTTAGTACTCTCCATCCCTCCTCCCCAACCTCATACCAGTCAGTAGGTCGAATATATTGACTTTGTCAGGGGAAAAGGGCTATTCCATTGAACTCAGATTTATGCTCTCATATTGAGGGGGCTAGACATAATCTAGACATGTCTACCAAGTATGTCTAAGGCCCCATTAGTCAATCAAAAGTCCTTTTAGTACTCTCCCCCCCTCCCCAACCTCATACCAGTCAGTAGGTCGAATATATTGACTTTGCCAGGGAAAAAGGGCTATTCCATTGAACTCAGATTTATGCTCTCATATTGAGGGGGCTAGACGTAATCTAGACATGTCTACCAAGTATGTCTAAGGCCCCATTAGTCAATCAAAAGTCCTTTTAGTACTCTCCCCCCCTCCCCAACCTCATACCAGTCAGTAGGTCGAATATATTGACTTTGCCAGGGGAAAAGGGCTATTCCATTGAACTCAGATTTATGCTCTCATATTGAGGGGGCTAGACGTAATCTAGACATGTCTACCAAGTATGTCTAAGGCCCCATTAGTCAATCAAAAGTCCTTTTAGTACTCTCCATCCCTCCTCCCCAACCTCATACCAGTCAGTAGGTCGAATATATTGACTTTGTCAGGGGAAAAGGGCTATTCCATTGAACTCAGATTTATGCTCTCATATTGAGGGGGCTAGACATAATCTAGACATGTCTACCAAGTATGTCTAAGGCCCCATTAGTCAATCAAAAGTCCTTTTAGTACTCTCCCCCCCCTCCCCAACCTCATACCAGTCAGTAGGTCGAATATATTGACTTTGCCAGGGAAAAAGGGCTATTCCATTGAACTAAGATTTATGCTCTCATATTGAGGGGGCTAGACGTAATCTAGACATGTCTACCAAGTATGTCTAAGGCCCCATTAGTCAATCAAAAGTCCTTTTAGTACTCTCCCCCCTCCCCAACCTCATACCAGTCAGTAGGTCGAATATATTGACTTTGCCAGGGGAAAAGGGCTATTCCATTGAACTCAGATTTATGCTCTCATATTGAGGGGGCTAGACGTAATCTAGACATGTCTACCAAGTATGTCTAAGGCCCCATTAGTCAATCAAAAGTCCTTTTCTCCATCCCTCCTCCCCAACCTCATACCAGTCAGTAGGTCGAATATATTGACTTTGTCAGGGGAAAAGGGCTATTCCATTGAACTCAGATTTATGCTCTCATATTGAGGGGGCTAGACATAATCTAGACATGTCTACCAAGTATGTCTAAGGCCCCATTAGTCAATCAAAAGTCCTTTTAGTACTCTCCCCCCCTCCCCAACCTCATACCAGTCTGTAGGTCGAATATATTGACTTTGCCAGGGAAAAAGGGCTATTCCATTGAACTCAGATTTATGCTCTCATATTGAGGGGGCTAGACGTAATCTAGACATGTCTACCACGTATGTCCAAGGCCTCATTAGTCAATCAAAAGTCCTTTTAGTACTCTCCCCCCTCCCCAACCTCATACCAGTCAGTAGGTCGAATATATTTACTTTGCCAGGGGAAAAGGGCTATTCCATTGAACTCAGATTTATGCTCTCATATTGAGGGGGCTAGACGTAATCTAGACATGTCTACCAAGTATGTCTAAGGCCCCATTAGTCAATCAAAAGTCCTTTTAGTACTCTCCATCCCTCCTCCCCAACCTCATACCAGTCAGTAGGTCGAATATATTGACTTTGTCAGGGGAAAAGGGCTATTCCATTGAACTCAGATTTATGCTCTCATATTGAGGGGGCTAGACATAATCTAGACATGTCTACCAAGTATGTCTAAGGCCCCATTAGTCATTCAAAAGTCCTTTTAGTACTCTCCCCCCCTCCCCAACCTCATACCAGTCAGTAGGTCGAATATATTGACTTTGCCAGGGGAAAAGGGCTATTCCATTGAACTCAGATTTATGCTCTCATATTGAGGGGGCTAGACGTAATCTAGACATGTCTACCACGTATGTCCAAGGCCTCATTAGTCAATCAAAAGTCCTTTTAGTACTCTCCCCCCTCCCCAACCTCATACCAGTCAGTAGGTCGAATATATTGACTTTGCCAGGGGAAAAGGGCTATTCCATTGAACTAAGATTTATGCTCTCATATTGAGGGGGCTAGACGTAATCTAGACATGTCTACCAAGTATGTCTAAGGCCCCATTAGTCAATCAAAAGTCCTTTTAGTACTCTCCATCCCTCCTCCCCAACCTCATACCAGTCAGTAGGTCGAATATATTGACTTTGTCAGGGGAAAAGGGCTATTCCATTGAACTCAGATTTATGCTCTCATATTGAGGGGGCTAGACATAATCTAGACATGTCTACCAAGTATGTCTAAGGCCCCATTAGTCAATCAAAAGTCCTTTTAGTACTCTCCCCCCCTCCCCAACCTCATACCAGTCAGTAGGTCGAATATATTGACTTTGCCAGGGAAAAAGGGCTATTCCATTGAACTCAGATTTATGCTCTCATATTGAGGGGGCTAGACGTAATCTAGACATGTCTACCAAGTATGTCTAAGGCCCCATTAGTCAATCAAAAGTCCTTTTAGTACTCTCCCCCCCTCCCCAACCTCATACCAGTCAGTAGGTCGAATATATTGACTTTGCCAGGGGAAAAGGGCTATTCCATTGAACTCAGATTTATGCTCTCATATTGAGGGGGCTAGACGTAATCTAGACATGTCTACCAAGTATGTCTAAGGCCCCATTAGTCAATCAAAAGTCTTTGAGATCATTTTAAAAACATTTCTAAGTTATAAATGTATAAAAATTGGATTTATTGCGAATAAAAATGATATATCCGCTTTTGACAGGGTATATATCCTTTTATATCCTGTTTTGACCCATATCCTATAAGTATGTATAGATATATACTTGGAGGCATACTTTGAAAAAAATGTCAAATGTCAAATATCAAATATCAAATGAACTTCACGCTCGTACCACTTCTTACAATAAAATAAAAACATGCAGAATCCTATACCAATCAAGTATAAGTCAGTATCAGTTATATCTTAGTTATATTATTCTAAGGTTAAACTGAACCACTTTATATGGTCTACAATGTTCAGAATCCGTTAGCAATCTAGTATATGTGTTTGTGCATCAGTTACGTTGAACCGCCACGCATGCAAAGTAAATACTGGGCTGAGTTATCTATGTTTATTGTTATCATAACACAAAAAATATTACCTAACCTGCACGTAACCACTAAGTAAATTAAGCCTAATGAGAAGGCGATATAGAAAATGCACTCCCTGGCATCCTAACATATCTCGCTTCACCAGTTCTGCATCCATCATAATATCGATGGCCTCACTGTGAGTGATTACATTTATATTCAGAGATACAATGATTCTTCTCACATGTCATATCAGCAGACGTATCACTAAACATCATTGACTATGTCAGGTTTTTGTAGGAAACATTAATATCATTGCAAACTCCATAAACATAATCCGTTATTATAAGCATATGCATCCAATCCCCGATGAACAGCTGAATGAACAATACTTTTGTGTCACAGATAAGGGGACATAGACTAAGTCACTGATAAGAGGATGGGCACTGAGTCATTGATAAGAGGTCATACAGTGAGTCACTGATTAGAGTCCTTTATTAATGGACTGTCCCTCTCTCACCACTCTGTGACCCTCTCCCTATTACTGAACTGTCCCTCCCTCACCACTCTGTGACCCTCTCCTTATTATTGAACTGTCCCTCTCTCACCACTCTGTGACCCTCTCCCTATTATTGAACTGTCCCTCTCTCACCACTCTGTGACCCTCTCCCTATTATTGAACTGTCTCTCTCTCACCACTCTGTGACCCTCTCCCTATTATTGAACTGTCCCTCCCTCACCACTCTGTGACCCTCTCCCTTATTATTGAACTGTCTCTCTCTCACCACTCTGTGACCCTCTCCCTATTATTGAACGGTCCATCCCTCACCAATCTGTGACCCTCTCCCTTATTATTGAACTGTCCCTCCCTCACCACTCTGTGACCCTCTCCCTATTATTGAACTGTCCCTCCCTCACCACTCTGTGACCCTCTCCCTATTATTGAACTGTCCCTCTCTCACCACTCTGTGACCCTCTCCCTATTATTGAACTGTCCCTCTCTCACCACTCTGTGACCCTTTCCCTTATTACTGAACTGTCCCTCTCTCACCAATCTGTGACCCTCTCCCTTATTATTGAACTGTCCCTCCCTCACCACTCTGTGACCCTCTCCCTATTATTGAACTGTCCCTCTCTCACCACTCTGTGACCTTCTCCTTCTTATTGAACTGTCCCTCTCTCACCACTCTGTGACCTTCTCCTTCTTATTGAACTGTCCCTCTCTCACCACTCTGTGACCCTCTCCCATTACTGAACTGTCCCTCCTTCACTCTCACACCACTCTGTGACCCTCTCCCTTATTATTGAACTGTCCCTCTCTCACCACTCTGTGACCTTCTCCTTCTTATTGAACTGTCCCTCTCTCACCACTCTGTGACCTTCTCCTTCTTATTGAACTGTCCCTCTCTCACCACTCTGTGACCCTCTCCCATTACTGAACTGTCCCTCCTTCACTCTCACACCACTCTGTGACCCTCTCCCTTATTATTGAACTGTCCCTCTCTCACCACTCTGTGACCCTCTCCCTATTATTGAACTGTCCCTCTCTCACCACTCTGTGACCCTCTCCCTATTATTGAACTGTCCCTCTCTCACCACTCTGTGACCCTCTCCCTATTATTGAACTGTGCCTCTCTCACCACTCTGTGACCTTCTCCTTATTATTGAACTGTCCCTCTCTCACCACTCTGTGACCCTCTCCCTATTATTGAACTGTCCCTCTCTCACCACTCTGTGACCCTCTCCCTATTATTGAACTGTCCCTCTCTCACCACTCTGTGACCTTCTCCCTTATTTTTGAACTGTCCCTCTCACACCACTCTGTGACCCTCTCCCTTATTATTGAACTGTCCCTCTCTCATCAATCTGTGGCCCTCTCCTCATTATCGAACTGTCCCTCTCTCACCACTCTGTGACCCTTTTCCTTATTACTGAACTGTCCCTCTCTCACCAATCTGTGACCCTCTCCCTTATTATTGAACTGTCCCTCCCTCACCACTCTGTGACCCTCTCCCTATTATTGAACTGTCCCTCTCTCACCACTCTGTGACCCTCTCCCTATTATTGAACTGTCCCTCTCTCACCACTCTGTGACCCTCTCCCTTATTATTGAACTGTCCCTCTCTCACCACTCTGTGACCCTCTCCCTATTATTGATTTGTCCCTCTCTCACCACTCTGTGACCCTCTCCCTATTATTGATCTGTCCCTCTCTCACCACTCTGTGACCCTCTCCCTTATTTTTGAACTATCCCTCCCTCACCACTCTGTGACCCTCTCCTTTATTATTTATCTGTCCCTCCTTCACCACTCTATGACCCTCTCCTTTATTACTGGACTGTTTCTCCCTCACCACTTTGTGACCCTCTCCCTATTATTGAACTGTCCCTCTCTCACCACTCTGTGACCCTCTCCCTATTATTGAACTGTCCCTCTCTCACCACTCTGTGACCCTCTCCTTATTATTGGACTGTCCCTCCCTCACCACTCTGTGACCCTCTCCCTTATTATTGATCTGTCCCTCCTTCATCACTATATGACCCTCTCCTTTATTACTGGACTGTTTCTCCCTCACCACTTTGTGATGCTCTAATGCATCATTGAACTGTCCCTCTCAAACCAACCTGTGACCCTCTCCTCATTATTGAACTGTACATGTCCCTCTCACACCATTATGTGACCCTCTCCCTCATCACTGAACTCTCCATCCTTCACCACAATGTGACCCTATCCCTCTTTACTAGACCTGTCCCTCCCTCACCACTATGTGACAAACTACCCCTTATTACTTACCATCTCCCTCATTACTGAAGAACTTTATCCATTCTTATACACAGACCCATATACCAATGGGTCTTCAAATTAGATTTGAAGCTGCCCTGGGATTTTGAAGTTTTCACTTGAAGGGGCAGGGCATTCAAAATCTTTGGGGCATAAACCCCAAATGCAAATGTACATTTTCATAGTGGTCCTAAGTACTTCAAATTCATTATTACTTATTATTGATCATAGATCTCTGGTACCAGTCTTGGGTTTCAACAACTTACCTTCCAGGTAAGTAATGCGATTTTAAAATTTATTCTGGCCTCAACATGTAGCCAGTGTAGTTCCATTAGTTTACTTTTGATGTGATCATGTTTCATGATCTTTCCTACTATTCTAGCTGTAGTAGCACTCTGCAATTTCTGCAGTTTTGCTATTTCAAATTTAGCTTGCCAGGCTAGTAAAGAATTTCCACAATCTTGTGTTGAGGTGATGAAAGCATGTGCCAGTGTATTCATGGTTTTTTTCACCAAAACAGTTTCTTATTTGGAGGATATTTTTACATATTTTCTTTGTTTGCGTCTTCAAGTAAGTTCCTCATCAAAGATTATTCTCAGGTCCTTTACACGACTAGACCTCACAATCTCTTTCATCACCAACCTTTATATTTGTTGGTGCCCAATTATTTTTAATATGTGAATTTTTCTCACTTACATGTAGTATCATTTCCATTTTTGCTTCATTGATTTTCATTTTGTTGTTTATAAGGAATTCTCTTACCTTTTCTATGCAATTTTCTATATCTTTACAGGACTTTTTTTAACAATTTCAGATTGGGGGTCCATTGTTATGTACAGCTGTATATCATCAGCATATAAGTGATGTTTCAGACCATACTTGCAACAGATTTCAGAAAGTGGTTCTATCTCTCATGAATATGCTATGAAAAGGAGAGGACCAAGTACAGAACCCTGAGGGACTCCATATTTGATATTTTTTTTTCTGAAATCTTTCCCTCAATAATCAATGACACTTTGTTTTCTATCTGCCAGATGTGACTTGAACAAGATAATCATGATGACATCATACAAGAAAGTATCATCATAGTGATGTCAGCCAGGAAAGTGTCGTCATAGTGACATCATACAAGAAACTGGGGCTTCATAAATTATGAACACTGCTTTTTAAAGCTCTTCCCTCTGTACTGCTTGAAATACCAGTTTATGGCTATTTTGACTAATAATAAAAGGAATGTATGCTATGTCCCTTCAATGAACCCCACGATCCAGCTGATTGGTGCAGCGGATGCCGCGTATGAAGTAAATAATGACTTTATCATTCCTATTCATATTATTGATAATTATTTTAGATGTTTGGCACGCACAGGCCAATGCTGAATTCCCTGTTTTATGATTAAAAAAAGACAGAGGGTCCAAACATTTACTGATTTCATCAATTTATTGTATATAAATAAACATATATACACAGAACATAAAATGAACTTTCAAAATGGAGAAAATTCACTTTTATACCATGATATCAAATATATGATTTACTTTAAAGTTTAACATAACATCTTTTTTAATACTTGATTATGTCTATTTTTGATTATGATCATACTAATCCTCGTAAATCCTCTCATAAAATGCCAATATTATCCATTATAAAACAATTCTCTTACTCTGAAAGAAAAACCTATTTTAGTGTGAAAAATCCCCACACTCAACCACTTGCCAAGTCTACATTATTTTTGCAAACTTCTTTGTAACACAAAGAAATGTCTTGGCATAGTTGTGTACCATGACAATATAATGATTATAAAATCAAAGGCATCATTGTAAAGAATTATGCAGATAACTTTATGTTAAAAAAGAACCCTTGCTCACTTGAAATTGTTCTAAAATGCCCTCTGTAAATATGCCCTCTGTAACTTTATATCTTCAGATGTCTTGGCAAGTCTATTGTCACTATAAATCAAATTTTGTCCTATAACATCTGCACAATTTTGACTGATATAATGATATTCATTTAAAGGTATTAAGCACCAATCCTGTTTTCTTGGTTTTGCAACAGTATACATATGAACACCATGACGTATTAAAGTCAGACATTGAGCGACAAGAAAAGTTGCTACAAGACAAAGAAGTTGCACAGTCTGTATAAGATTTTCTCAGCCCATGGCTGTACATGACGGGTAAACACAGGTAGCGTGACCTTTATTTGACCTCAATTGAGGCTCAAAGTAGGGTAGCACTGTTTGACGTCATTTTGGTACTATTCAAAATACAATACATTTCATGACGTCATAAGCATATTGCCATGCTCTTATGACGTCATTTTACCTTTCAGTGCCTCTATGATGACACTCCACATAAAAATGACGCCAAGAAAGGAGTGTGCTTTCATTAGGGGCCTATATATTAGGTTCATGTTCAAATAGGTTTTACAGACAATGATGGGGATGCATTTTTCAAAAAGTTTATAGACATGAAAGACAAATACATTTATCACCAATATATGAATTTTAAACGTTTTTTTTCAAATTTGGTGCTTAATCCCTTTAAAAATAATGAAAGGTTAGATTAACAAAGATTTTTAAACAACATATTTACTCGTTTAATTTGGAACATTTTCAACTGGTTTCCTCAGACAAAATTATTTAGCATGATACTAGTAAGTGAAAACATTGCACAACTTTGAGCCTTTAATTTCAAATTCTTTGAGCAGTGTAACAAGAAAGTCTTTAAAAAAAATTTGTATAGTTTCCTTTTTGAAAATGATATTTATATTTTCTCATCATTTTGAAGATTTTATAAATTATAGACGTCATTGACTAGCAGAATGCTGTAAAATGAGCGTTTACCAGTATGAGCGTGGGAATAAATAAGCATCAGATGTTATGAGCGTAGTCCGTGCACATTTCCTTCTTTCAGTAGTTTACAAAACTGCTCGGAAACTAAGATCACGAGAGTGAGAATTGAATACATCTACACAAATAACTGACATGCCCTCGTCGTCTCTGAGCAATAATAGTGTACTGTATGTTATAATAGTCTATATTATAACATATATTTATTACTGCTTTGAGAGCTGTATACACAATATATTTGACATTGTATCAAAAGGGATTGCCTAACTGGGAAATGAAAATTGCTGGATCCATATTGGTAAAAACATTATTAAAGGCCCAAGACACAGACCAACAAAAATCTTAACTGAACTAAATAAACATCAAACTGCACAACACATTCTCTTTTTGAAAGGCAAATGAATGCATCAAACAATAATCATATTTGACTGGTACCACGCCTTAACTTCTCTAGTTCTTTATTCTACTGGAAGACAAGGGAACCATGCAGTTGATCAACAGTTTTACCAAAATATATTCTTATTTTATTGATATGCAATCTTCCCACATTTAACTGTTGTCAAATTGTCTGAAAAGTCGCTTGGACCAAAAAAGATCTCAAATACATGTTTTTCTTCTGCCTGTCTGCATAAGTAGTAATATTTAAACTGTTGATTGTTACACAACCATCATTTTGACGATATATATTCAATAACATATGTACATGAATCATACTGTACAGTTACCATGCATGGGACAACAGTGAAAATGACTTGCTTTTCTGATAACTTAGGGTTATACGGTAGCATTCTCAGTTCCCTATACAATGGTGCATCGTCCAGCACAATAACTTAGGGTTATACGGTAGTATTCTCTTTTACCTACACAATGGTTCATCATCCAGCACGATAACTTAGGGTTATACGGTAGCATTCTCATTTGCCTATACAATGGTTCATCATCCAGTATGATAACTTAGGGTTATACGGTAGCATTCTCATTTCCCTATACAATGGTGCATCATCTATCACGATAATTTAGGGTTATACGGTAGCATTCTCATTTCCCTATAGAATGGCACACCATCCAGCACGATAACTTAGGGTTATACGTTAGCATTCTCATTTCCCTATACAATGGTGCATCATCTATCACGATAATTTAGGGTTATACGGTAGCATTCTCATTTGCCTATACAATGGTTCATCATCCAGTATGATAACTTAGGGTTATACGTTAGCATTCTCATTTGCCTATACAATGGTGCATCATCCAGCACGATAACTTAGGGTTATACGGTAGCATTTTAATTTCCCTATACAATGGCACACCAGGACATC
Organism: Amphiduros pacificus; assembly: GCA_949316495.1. Lineage (NCBI taxonomy): Eukaryota > Metazoa > Annelida > Polychaeta > Phyllodocida > Hesionidae > Amphiduros > Amphiduros pacificus. The sequence goes on along the minus strand of CASGGN010000011.1, from coordinate 5,086 downwards.
CAGCCGCGAGCCTCCTCCTCTGGTTCCTGGTTCCTCTGGTGCGCTCTCCGCCACCGCACTGCAGCAGCGCCCTCTGCCTCACCCTCGCTCAGGTCAGTCTCGGATTCCACATCGGATGGCGGTGGAATCTTCCCATATGCTTTTATAAACTTGCTTGATACCAGGTCTACATCTTTTCTGCAAAATACACGGCGAACAAACATTAGATTGTTCCTGATGGGACATAATGGGGACAGAATTTCAGATCAATTTTGTTGATTTATTGAGGTTTTTAGGCACTTTGTTGTATGCGATGATTGGTGGGTAAATTAATGGGACAAATTTTATTGAAATGCAAATGTGGTGCATGGCGCAGAACCATCCCAACCCTGATAGGTCTCCCAGCTGAGACACACTCAAACTCCACCAGAGGGTGACGTGCTGAATCTATCACCTATCAGTAATAGCTTGTGTGTGCCTCTGGTGGACAGTGTAAGGCGTGCTACCTTAAAGTATATATACACATACAATCAGCTGTATAGAGTAGAGACAGCAACACTAAAGAGTTACTGTCCAGAACATCAATAAAACTAACCTTGTCCTGGAGTTGACCTTGACCTGTTCCCAGAGAGCAAGGTCAAACCCCCCTGTTACAACCACCAGGTGTCCCTCCGAGTTGCGAGCACACTTCATACACATGATGCGACTTCCATCATCATCGTCCAGCGTACACTCATAGCTCTCCTGAGGAAAGGTCCGCACTGCAACACCAAAAGCATAAACATGAGATTTAGACAGAAATACCAACACACACTGCAACACCAAAAGAGTCGCACTGCAACACCAAAAGGTTCGCACTGCAACACCAAAAGGGTCGCACTGCAACACCAAAAGGTTCACACTGCAACACCAAAAGGGTTGCACTGCAACACCAAAAGGTCAGCACTGCAACACCAAATGAGTCGCACTGCAACACCAAAAGGGTCGCACTGCAACACCAAAAGGGTCGCACTGCAACAACCCAAGGTTCTCACTGCAACACCAAAAGGTCTGCACTGCATCACCAAAAGTCTTGCACTGCAAAACCAAAAGGTCAGCACTGCAAAACCAAAAGGTTTGCACTGCAAAACCATAAAAATGAGATGAAGACAAAAATATTGGGTCCTTGGCTTGCTGACAAAACCTTCCATTACCAAAATAAATATTTTGTCATGCTTTTCCAGACATTATTGACCAGAAGGATTTTAGTTTTGCTATTGTATCCCAGAATCCTGTGGTGAGGGTTCTGATGATGAAGACAATGTGCATACATTGAAATTAATTCAAGGGTTACATCAGAGAAAAAAACAATTTGTGATTACCGTATATACTCGTGTATAAGACGAGGTTTTTTTCCAAAAACTCTTAGTTAATGTTTAGGGGGTCGTCTTATACACGAGAGCAGTCTTATACTCGAGTATTTACGGTAAAACGTAAATACGGTAAAACGTAAATACGATGTTCATATTTTCGAAATAACGAATATCAGACGTAGCAGATTGATTTTAATTGCGTTTTAAATGATAAATAAAGGTATTTACTCAATATTATTGGTCTATTATTTCAAAACGCTTTGTTTTGACTTTGTTCTCACTGATTCCAATTTTCAGCGTTCAGTTTTACGTTTCGTCATTGTCTCCACTGCTTTGAGTCGTGTCTTCCCTTTTTGATTGCGTTTTAAATGATAAATAAAGGTATTTACCCAATATTATCACAAATTGTTCGAGAACAGAACAAAACCATCAATCCATTTAAAACGCAATTAAAATCGATCCACGTGTGAAAGCATTTCTGTCAACAAGGGAAGACACGACTCAAAGCAGTGGAAACAATGACGAGATGCAAAACTGTGAACGCTGATAATTGAAATCATTGAGAACAAAGTCAAAACAAAGCATTTCGAAATAATATGTTTTAAATGATATATAAAGGTATTTACCCAATATTATCACAAATTCGCTTTGCAGGTCAAGAACAGAACAAAACCATCCATTCATTTAACATGCATTATGCAATACTAGCGTGAAAGCAAATATCGGACAGGCGGACTACTGTCTACACGTGGTTGAATATTTCTTTGTGTATTAACACGCTTTGTTTTGATGCTAAGATCGATATAAACAATAATAATTAAAAGCGATATAATGAATATCATTGGCTTTATAATACACAAAGAAATATTCTCCCACGTGTTGGTTGTGACGCTAAGATTAAGGACGTCACGTACATCGTATTACATTATTTTAAGTATAAATAAAGGTATATACATAATATTATCACAAATTACGTTTTGCAGGTCGAGAACAGAACAAAACCATCCATTATTGCGCAATATATTAACAATCGTTTTCGCGCTAAAAACAAGAGCCTCTTCCCGTCACTTCCGCCTTTCAAAATTGCGACCACGTTTTGAGCTGAGTCGTGTCTTCCTTGTTGACAGAAATGCTTTCACACGTGGATCGATTTTAATTGCATTTCATATGATAAATAATGAAAACGCTTTGTTTTGAGGCTAAAATCAATGATGTGGAGAAATTCTCGACGTAACTGTGATAATATTAAGTACAAACCTTTATTTATCATTTAAAACGCAATTAAAATCGATCAGCTACGGATATGAAAGTTCAATTTGACATGTTGGCCGCTCCACTTTTGTCTCGTGGGCACCCAGACGCTAAGATAAAGGAAGTCACGTACATCGTATTACGTTTTGTGATAATATTGGGTAAATACCTTTATTTATCATTTAAAATGCAATCAAATCGATCCGCTACGTCTGATATTTGTTATTTCGAAAATATGAACATCGTATTTACGTTTTACCGTAATTACTCGTGTATAAGACGGCTAATATCTTATATTTTAAGCATATTTACGTTTCACTTTTAAAATGACCGCCAAGCTTCAGCTTAAGCTTGAATGGTAGCAGAGCCGATATCTCAAGAAAAACCAACTCGTGTTATATTCGGAAATTGTTTTTTTTCAAGTAAAATAACCTCAATTTTGGGGGGTCGTCTTATACACGAGTCGTCTTATACACGAGTAAATACGGTACCTCTTTAACAATTTTGATAAAAATTGAAACTAACTTGATCCAAAACCTCTGATTCCTAAACATTTAAAAGAAAATATTTAATTTTAAAAAAATAACAATAAAAAATAAGGGCTCGATGAGGCCGAAAAAAAGAAGCTTGTTTCCGATTTCTGACTGACTCTGGGTCAGAATTAGCCACCCTCAAGTTTTTTGACTCCCTCGAATAATCTTTAACTGTTGCCCCCTTCAAAGTTCAAGAACTTTAGTGTAAAATGGAGACGCATCAAAAGACGAAATTAGTGAAAATTAGTTTAAATTAGTGAAAATTGTCACTATTACTACCCCACTGCCATAATTTCAGCACATTAAAACAAGCTTTTTTCTGGGATTGATCGTTGTGATCCTGTGCCTGGTTTTATTTTAAAACAAACAAGTGCCTTCGGCTGAGAAGTGATGCTCTCCCTCACTGTTGTAGCTATCCCTCACCTGTGCAGCTATCTCTCCCCATGTGCAGCTATCTCTCACATGTGCAGCTGTCTCTCACTTGTGCAACTACCACGTGTGCAGCTGTCATTCAGTTGTGCAGTTGTCTCTCACTGTTGTAACTATCTCTCACCATGTGCAGCTATCTCTCACCATGTGCAGCTATCTCTCCCCATGTGCAGCTATCTCTCCCCATGTGCAGCTATCTCTCCCCATGTGCAGCTATCTCTCCTCATGTGCAGCTGTCTCTCCCCATGTGCAGCTATCTCTCCCCATGTGCAGCTATCTCTCACCATGTGCAGCTATCTCTTACCATGCTTACCATGTGCAGCTATCTCTCACCATGTGCAGCTATATCTCACCATGTGCAGCTATCTCTCACCATGTGCAGCTATCTCTTACCATGTGCAGCTATCTCTCAAACTAAGCAGCTATCTCTCACCATGTGTAGCTATCTCTCCCCATGTGGAGCTATCTCTCCCCATGTGCAGCTATCTCTCACCATGTGCAGCTATCTCTCACCATGTGCAGCTATCTCTCACCATATGCAGCTGTCTCACCATGTGCAGCTGTCTCTCCCACAGCTATCTCTTATTTATGCAGCTATCTCTTATTTATGCAGTTATCTCTTATTTATGCAGCTATCTCTTATTTATGCAGCTATCTCTTATTTATGCAGCTATCTCTTATTTGTGCAGCTACTTTTCATGTCTCAATACAGCTATCTCTCAGTTATGCAGCTATCTCTTATTTATGCAGCTATCTCTTATTTATACAGCTATATCTTATTTATACAGCTATCTCTTATTTATGCAGCTATCTCTTATTTATGCAGTTATCTCTTATGTATGCAGCTATCTCTTATTTATGCAGCTATCTCTTATTTATGCAGCTATCTCTTATTTGTGCAGCTACTTTTCATGTCTCAATACAGCTATCTCTCAGTTATGCAGCTATCTCTTATTTATGCAGCTATCTCTTATTTATACAGCTATATCTTATTTATGCAGCTATCTCTTATTTATGCAGTTATCTCTTATTTATGCAGCTATCTCTTATTTATGCAGCTATCTCTTATTTATGCAGCTATCTCTTATTTATGCAGCTATCTCTTGCTGTTGTACCAGTTTATCACTTGCTATCTCTCACTTGTGCAGCTATCTCCCAATTGCATGATCGTGGTGGCTAAAAATATCTGCATTTCACCCATATAGGCCCCTTTGTACAAAACCTAGCAGGGCCTCAATAACTAGGTCAATAAATAGGTCAATTTACCGATGGTTGAAAACAAAGCTCTAATACAGAAATTTAGGCATATTGGAGGTAATACTTCATTTCTAATGTAATTCTGACAAAAAATAAGTCATAACTGTGCCATTCATAATATGTTAAAAGCGCAACCTTCACATAAACTTGCAAAACAAAAGTGAAGTGGAGATTAGTGTAGTGTCATTTCCACTAGAGGGCAGGCAACGTGGTGACGGAACAGCGAGATCACACACTGCTGTCAGTGGCGAATTTTGTCGCGGCCAATACCTCATATAGCAACTT
>CASGGN010000010.1:0-21635 GCA_949316495.1 Amphiduros pacificus | reverse complement strand
TACATCCAGAGAAAAACAGCAATCTCAATATCCTGAAGGCCAAAACTTCAAAAACAGCCTTAATCACCCTTAAAGACACACCAAAAATTTCAAATTTGCACATGGGGTGCAGAACACACAGTAGTTTTAGATTTGGTTAGTATTTTTTCAGATCCTTTGGACTGCCACCTGGTTCAGGTCACAGTGCACAAATAAGATCCGGGTCAAAATGTGATACGATTAACCTATATTACAGATGCGTGGGTGTCTGTCAGATGAGGGCTATTAAAACCAAACAAAGCATATGACAGGAAATCTTTTGATAAATATTTAAAATATAACATGTAATGATGACAGAAAATTCAAATGAAAGCTAATTAATATTTTAAAAAAAATTTGGGGGCAGTTCCAAAATTATTTGATATTCATGAAGTCTGCCTTAAAAAAACGCATTTGCACATAAGGTCTGGTTTGAGACCAACACAGCCGAAAATTTTCCAGGTGAATGTATATTTTCTTTGCCTTTAAATGAATATTACAGTATTTTTCTATTAGGAAAAAATAAGAAAGGATCAATTGAAACATTTTAACAATTTTTTAGTGAAGTTTGAAAGTTGCATGTTTAAATAGGATTATACAGTGGCTTCGAATTGGTGCACTGTGACCTTCAGCATTTGTCAGTGATTTGTGAAAATTGTGAAAATTGTCATGAAATGTATTTTTCTTATATTTACAGAGTGGAATGAGGCAAATGGCAAAAAAATGTGCATTCTAAACTATTAGATGGGTCCAAACAAGGCTCTAATGATGGCCGAGACCCCATAATATAGACATATGGTTATGTGCCTGTCTATCCAGCTGGTGATCGAAATTTAAAGTGATACAAGGTAACTGACTTATGCCATATGTTAGTTATAATTTACCAGTAATCACATAAGTAGTTCATACATCTCACTTGTTTGATGGTCACAAAACAGCATAAACAAGGGAGATGCATTGACACTGAGTGAAAATGTCATTTTAGGCCGACTTGACCCTTCTGCCATGACAGAGTCAGATACAAATTAATGATTCTCTTACATTTTTCATGATTGCACTTTCATTTAGCCATCTTTCTTAATCCACAAATTTGAATTCATCCAGCTGAATGCATTTAAATACCTTTTTGGAAGCCCTTACACAGATTTGAACACTGACTGGGCATGGTGGCCGCATATCTGTTAAGCCCTATAAACACACCAAAATCTTGAAAATAAAGAAATCAAACACTTATTATGTGTAAGAAAGTCAAATTTAAATTTCAAAACACAAAATAAAACATAATTCATCACAATAAATTGAAAAATGGTGAAACGTAACCTTTTTTAAAAAAAAGATTTTTGTCCCAATAAGCAAAATGTACACATACGCGTCACCAAAATCTAAAATCTTGAAAAAAAAAAAAAAATTTGCATATGAATTCTTGAAAATTATGTTAAAGTGATGTCACATATAAGCTCTATTTGTAAATTTAAATAATATAGAATGAAAATGATTGATAATCGTCAAAACGACACATTTACATTTCCAAATTTCACTGAATTTCACAAGTGATTTTCAGGTCGGCCACCCAAATAAGTCCAAAAAGTTATCAAATTGATGTAAAATAGGGTGATTAAAGGTTATAACATCATCATTGATGTATTTTGTACTCACTATTTTCAGGTCAAATAGATAGAGTACTGCCTGACAGCTTCACATGCCCAAAAACCAGTCCACTACATCCAGAGAAAAACAGCAATCTCAATATCCTGAAGGCCAAAACTTCAAAAACAGCCTTAATCACCCTTAAAGACACACCAAAAATTTCAAATTTGCACATGGGGTGCAGAACACACAGTAGTTTTAGATTTGGTTAGTATTTTTTCAGATCCTTTGGACTGCCACCTGGTTCAGCATTTGTCAGTGATTTGTGAAAATTGTGAAAATTGTCATGAAATGTATTTTTCTTATATTTACAGAGTGGAATGAGGCAAATGGCAAAAAAATGTGCATTCTAAACTATTAGATGGGTCCAAACAAGGCTCTAATGATGGCCGAGACCCCATAATATAGACATATGGTTATGTGCCTGTCTATCCAGCTGGTGATCGAAATTTAAAGTGATACAAGGTAACTGACTTATGCCATATGTTAGTTATAATTTACCAGTAATCACATAAGTAGTTCATACATCTCACTTGTTTGATGGTCACAAAACAGCATAAACAAGGGAGATGCATTGACACTGAGTGAAAATGTCATTTTAGGCCGACTTGACCCTTCTGCCATGACAGAGTCAGATACAAATTAATGATTCTCTTACATTTTTCATGATTGCACTTTCATTTAGCCATCTTTCTTAATCCACAAATTTGAATTCATCCAGCTGAATGCATTTAAATACCTTTTTGGAAGCCCTTACACAGATTTGAACACTGACTGGGCATGGTGGCCGCATATCTGTTAAGCCCTATAAACACACCAAAATCTTGAAAATAAAGAAATCAAACACTTATTATGTGTAAGAAAGTCAAATTTAAATTTCAAAACACAAAATAAAACATAATTCATCACAATAAATTGAAAAATGGTGAAACGTAACCTTTTTTAAAAAAAAGATTTTTGTCCCAATAAGCAAAATGTACACATACGCGTCACCAAAATCTAAAATCTTGAAAAAAAAAAAAAAATTTGCATATGAATTCTTGAAAATTATGTTAAAGTGATGTCACATATAAGCTCTATTTGTAAATTTAAATAATATAGAATGAAAATGATTGATAATCGTCAAAACGACACATTTACATTTCCAAATTTCACTGAATTTCACAAGTGATTTTCAGGTCGGCCACCCAAATAAGTCCAAAAAGTTATCAAATTGATGTAAAATAGGGTGATTAAAGGTTATAACATCATCATTGATGTATTTTGTACTCACTATTTTCAGGTCAAATAGATAGAGTACTGCCTGACAGCTTCACATGCCCAAAAACCAGTCCACTACATCCAGAGAAAAACAGCAATCTCAATATCCTGAAGGCCAAAACTTCAAAAACAGCCTTAATCACCCTTAAAGACACACCAAAAATTTCAAATTTGCACATGGGGTGCAGAACACACAGTAGTTTTAGATTTGGTTAGTATTTTTTCAGATCCTTTGGACTGCCACCTGGTTCAGCATTTGTCAGTGATTTGTGAAAATTGTGAAAATTGTCATGAAATGTATTTTTCTTATATTTACAGAGTGGAATGAGGCAAATGGCAAAAAAATGTGCATTCTAAACTATTAGATGGGTCCAAACAAGGCTCTAATGATGGCCGAGACCCCATAATATAGACATATGGTTATGTGCCTGTCTATCCAGCTGGTGATCGAAATTTAAAGTGATACAAGGTAACTGACTTATGCCATATGTTAGTTATAATTTACCAGTAATCACATAAGTAGTTCATACATCTCACTTGTTTGATGGTCACAAAACAGCATAAACAAGGGAGATGCATTGACACTGAGTGAAAATGTCATTTTAGGCCGACTTGACCCTTCTGCCATGACAGAGTCAGATACAAATTAATGATTCTCTTACATTTTTCATGATTGCACTTTCATTTAGCCATCTTTCTTAATCCACAAATTTGAATTCATCCAGCTGAATGCATTTAAATACCTTTTTGGAAGCCCTTACACAGATTTGAACACTGACTGGGCATGGTGGCCGCATATCTGTTAAGCCCTATAAACACACCAAAATCTTGAAAATAAAGAAATCAAACACTTATTATGTGTAAGAAAGTCAAATTTAAATTTCAAAACACAAAATAAAACATAATTCATCACAATAAATTGAAAAATGGTGAAACGTAACCTTTTTTAAAAAAAAGATTTTTGTCCCAATAAGCAAAATGTACACATACGCGTCACCAAAATCTAAAATCTTGAAAAAAAAAAAAAAATTTGCATATGAATTCTTGAAAATTATGTTAAAGTGATGTCACATATAAGCTCTATTTGTAAATTTAAATAATATAGAATGAAAATGATTGATAATCGTCAAAACGACACATTTACATTTCCAAATTTCACTGAATTTCACAAGTGATTTTCAGGTCGGCCACCCAAATAAGTCCAAAAAGTTATCAAATTGATGTAAAATAGGGTGATTAAAGGTTATAACATCATCATTGATGTATTTTGTACTCACTATTTTCAGGTCAAATAGATAGAGTACTGCCTGACAGCTTCACATGCCCAAAAACCAGTCCACTACATCCAGAGAAAAACAGCAATCTCAATATCCTGAAGGCCAAAACTTCAAAAACAGCCTTAATCACCCTTAAAGACACACCAAAAATTTCAAATTTGCACATGGGGTGCAGAACACACAGTAGTTTTAGATTTGGTTAGTATTTTTTCAGATCCTTTGGACTGCCACCTGGTTCAGGTCACAGTGCACAAATAAGATCCGGGTCAAAATGTGATACGATTAACCTATATTACAGATGCGTGGGTGTCTGTCAGATGAGGGCTATTAAAACCAAACAAAGCATATGACAGGAAATCTTTTGATAAATATTTAAAATATAACATGTAATGATGACAGAAAATTCAAATGAAAGCTAATTAATATTTTAAAAAAAATTTGGGGGCAGTTCCAAAATTATTTGATATTCATGAAGTCTGCCTTAAAAAAACGCATTTGCACATAAGGTCTGGTTTGAGACCAACACAGCCGAAAATTTTCCAGGTGAATGTATATTTTCTTTGCCTTTAAATGAATATTACAGTATTTTTCTATTAGGAAAAAATAAGAAAGGATCAATTGAAACATTTTAACAATTTTTTAGTGAAGTTTGAAAGTTGCATGTTTAAATAGGATTATACAGTGGCTTCGAATTGGTGCACTGTGACCTTCAGCATTTGTCAGTGATTTGTGAAAATTGTGAAAATTGTCATGAAATGTATTTTTCTTATATTTACAGAGTGGAATGAGGCAAATGGCAAAAAAATGTGCATTCTAAACTATTAGATGGGTCCAAACAAGGCTCTAATGATGGCCGAGACCCCATAATATAGACATATGGTTATGTGCCTGTCTATCCAGCTGGTGATCGAAATTTAAAGTGATACAAGGTAACTGACTTATGCCATATGTTAGTTATAATTTACCAGTAATCACATAAGTAGTTCATACATCTCACTTGTTTGATGGTCACAAAACAGCATAAACAAGGGAGATGCATTGACACTGAGTGAAAATGTCATTTTAGGCCGACTTGACCCTTCTGCCATGACAGAGTCAGATACAAATTAATGATTCTCTTACATTTTTCATGATTGCACTTTCATTTAGCCATCTTTCTTAATCCACAAATTTGAATTCATCCAGCTGAATGCATTTAAATACCTTTTTGGAAGCCCTTACACAGATTTGAACACTGACTGGGCATGGTGGCCGCATATCTGTTAAGCCCTATAAACACACCAAAATCTTGAAAATAAAGAAATCAAACACTTATTATGTGTAAGAAAGTCAAATTTAAATTTCAAAACACAAAATAAAACATAATTCATCACAATAAATTGAAAAATGGTGAAACGTAACCTTTTTTAAAAAAAAGATTTTTGTCCCAATAAGCAAAATGTACACATACGCGTCACCAAAATCTAAAATCTTGAAAAAAAAAAAAAAATTTGCATATGAATTCTTGAAAATTATGTTAAAGTGATGTCACATATAAGCTCTATTTGTAAATTTAAATAATATAGAATGAAAATGATTGATAATCGTCAAAACGACACATTTACATTTCCAAATTTCACTGAATTTCACAAGTGATTTTCAGGTCGGCCACCCAAATAAGTCCAAAAAGTTATCAAATTGATGTAAAATAGGGTGATTAAAGGTTATAACATCATCATTGATGTATTTTGTACTCACTATTTTCAGGTCAAATAGATAGAGTACTGCCTGACAGCTTCACATGCCCAAAAACCAGTCCACTACATCCAGAGAAAAACAGCAATCTCAATATCCTGAAGGCCAAAACTTCAAAAACAGCCTTAATCACCCTTAAAGACACACCAAAAATTTCAAATTTGCACATGGGGTGCAGAACACACAGTAGTTTTAGATTTGGTTAGTATTTTTTCAGATCCTTTGGACTGCCACCTGGTTCAGGTCACAGTGCACAAATAAGATCCGGGTCAAAATGTGATACGATTAACCTATATTACAGATGCGTGGGTGTCTGTCAGATGAGGGCTATTAAAACCAAACAAAGCATATGACAGGAAATCTTTTGATAAATATTTAAAATATAACATGTAATGATGACAGAAAATTCAAATGAAAGCTAATTAATATTTTAAAAAAAATTTGGGGGCAGTTCCAAAATTATTTGATATTCATGAAGTCTGCCTTAAAAAAACGCATTTGCACATAAGGTCTGGTTTGAGACCAACACAGCCGAAAATTTTCCAGGTGAATGTATATTTTCTTTGCCTTTAAATGAATATTACAGTATTTTTCTATTAGGAAAAAATAAGAAAGGATCAATTGAAACATTTTAACAATTTTTTAGTGAAGTTTGAAAGTTGCATGTTTAAATAGGATTATACAGTGGCTTCGAATTGGTGCACTGTGACCTTCAGCATTTGTCAGTGATTTGTGAAAATTGTGAAAATTGTCATGAAATGTATTTTTCTTATATTTACAGAGTGGAATGAGGCAAATGGCAAAAAAATGTGCATTCTAAACTATTAGATGGGTCCAAACAAGGCTCTAATGATGGCCGAGACCCCATAATATAGACATATGGTTATGTGCCTGTCTATCCAGCTGGTGATCGAAATTTAAAGTGATACAAGGTAACTGACTTATGCCATATGTTAGTTATAATTTACCAGTAATCACATAAGTAGTTCATACATCTCACTTGTTTGATGGTCACAAAACAGCATAAACAAGGGAGATGCATTGACACTGAGTGAAAATGTCATTTTAGGCCGACTTGACCCTTCTGCCATGACAGAGTCAGATACAAATTAATGATTCTCTTACATTTTTCATGATTGCACTTTCATTTAGCCATCTTTCTTAATCCACAAATTTGAATTCATCCAGCTGAATGCATTTAAATACCTTTTTGGAAGCCCTTACACAGATTTGAACACTGACTGGGCATGGTGGCCGCATATCTGTTAAGCCCTATAAACACACCAAAATCTTGAAAATAAAGAAATCAAACACTTATTATGTGTAAGAAAGTCAAATTTAAATTTCAAAACACAAAATAAAACATAATTCATCACAATAAATTGAAAAATGGTGAAACGTAACCTTTTTTAAAAAAAAGATTTTTGTCCCAATAAGCAAAATGTACACATACGCGTCACCAAAATCTAAAATCTTGAAAAAAAAAAAAAAATTTGCATATGAATTCTTGAAAATTATGTTAAAGTGATGTCACATATAAGCTCTATTTGTAAATTTAAATAATATAGAATGAAAATGATTGATAATCGTCAAAACGACACATTTACATTTCCAAATTTCACTGAATTTCACAAGTGATTTTCAGGTCGGCCACCCAAATAAGTCCAAAAAGTTATCAAATTGATGTAAAATAGGGTGATTAAAGGTTATAACATCATCATTGATGTATTTTGTGCTCACTATTTTCAGGTCAAATAGATAGAGTACTGCCTGACAGCTTCACATGCCCAAAAACCAGTCCACTACATCCAGAGAAAAACAGCAATCTCAATATCCTGAAGGCCAAAACTTCAAAAACAGCCTTAATCACCCTTAAAGACACACCAAAAATTTCAAATTTGCACATGGGGTGCAGAACACACAGTAGTTTTAGATTTGGTTAGTATTTTTTCAGATCCTTTGGACTGCCACCTGGTTCAGGTCACAGTGCACAAATAAGATCCGGGTCAAAATGTGATACGATTAACCTATATTACAGATGCGTGGGTGTCTGTCAGATGAGGGCTATTAAAACCAAACAAAGCATATGACAGGAAATCTTTTGATAAATATTTAAAATATAACATGTAATGATGACAGAAAATTCAAATGAAAGCTAATTAATATTTTAAAAAAAATTTGGGGGCAGTTCCAAAATTATTTGATATTCATGAAGTCTGCCTTAAAAAAACGCATTTGCACATAAGGTCTGGTTTGAGACCAACACAGCCGAAAATTTTCCAGGTGAATGTATATTTTCTTTGCCTTTAAATGAATATTACAGTATTTTTCTATTAGGAAAAAATAAGAAAGGATCAATTGAAACATTTTAACAATTTTTTAGTGAAGTTTGAAAGTTGCATGTTTAAATAGGATTATACAGTGGCTTCGAATTGGTGCACTGTGACCTTCAGCATTTGTCAGTGATTTGTGAAAATTGTGAAAATTGTCATGAAATGTATTTTTCTTATATTTACAGAGTGGAATGAGGCAAATGGCAAAAAAATGTGCATTCTAAACTATTAGATGGGTCCAAACAAGGCTCTAATGATGGCCGAGACCCCATAATATAGACATATGGTTATGTGCCTGTCTATCCAGCTGGTGATCGAAATTTAAAGTGATACAAGGTAACTGACTTATGCCATATGTTAGTTATAATTTACCAGTAATCACATAAGTAGTTCATACATCTCACTTGTTTGATGGTCACAAAACAGCATAAACAAGGGAGATGCATTGACACTGAGTGAAAATGTCATTTTAGGCCGACTTGACCCTTCTGCCATGACAGAGTCAGATACAAATTAATGATTCTCTTACATTTTTCATGATTGCACTTTCATTTAGCCATCTTTCTTAATCCACAAATTTGAATTCATCCAGCTGAATGCATTTAAATACCTTTTTGGAAGCCCTTACACAGATTTGAACACTGACTGGGCATGGTGGCCGCATATCTGTTAAGCCCTATAAACACACCAAAATCTTGAAAATAAAGAAATCAAACACTTATTATGTGTAAGAAAGTCAAATTTAAATTTCAAAACACAAAATAAAACATAATTCATCACAATAAATTGAAAAATGGTGAAACGTAACCTTTTTTAAAAAAAAGATTTTTGTCCCAATAAGCAAAATGTACACATACGCGTCACCAAAATCTAAAATCTTGAAAAAAAAAAAAAAATTTGCATATGAATTCTTGAAAATTATGTTAAAGTGATGTCACATATAAGCTCTATTTGTAAATTTAAATAATATAGAATGAAAATGATTGATAATCGTCAAAACGACACATTTACATTTCCAAATTTCACTGAATTTCACAAGTGATTTTCAGGTCGGCCACCCAAATAAGTCCAAAAAGTTATCAAATTGATGTAAAATAGGGTGATTAAAGGTTATAACATCATCATTGATGTATTTTGTACTCACTATTTTCAGGTCAAATAGATAGAGTACTGCCTGACAGCTTCACATGCCCAAAAACCAGTCCACTACATCCAGAGAAAAACAGCAATCTCAATATCCTGAAGGCCAAAACTTCAAAAACAGCCTTAATCACCCTTAAAGACACACCAAAAATTTCAAATTTGCACATGGGGTGCAGAACACACAGTAGTTTTAGATTTGGTTAGTATTTTTTCAGATCCTTTGGACTGCCACCTGGTTCAGGTCACAGTGCACAAATAAGATCCGGGTCAAAATGTGATACGATTAACCTATATTACAGATGCGTGGGTGTCTGTCAGATGAGGGCTATTAAAACCAAACAAAGCATATGACAGGAAATCTTTTGATAAATATTTAAAATATAACATGTAATGATGACAGAAAATTCAAATGAAAGCTAATTAATATTTTAAAAAAAATTTGGGGGCAGTTCCAAAATTATTTGATATTCATGAAGTCTGCCTTAAAAAAACGCATTTGCACATAAGGTCTGGTTTGAGACCAACACAGCCGAAAATTTTCCAGGTGAATGTATATTTTCTTTGCCTTTAAATGAATATTACAGTATTTTTCTATTAGGAAAAAATAAGAAAGGATCAATTGAAACATTTTAACAATTTTTTAGTGAAGTTTGAAAGTTGCATGTTTAAATAGGATTATACAGTGGCTTCGAATTGGTGCACTGTGACCTTCAGCATTTGTCAGTGATTTGTGAAAATTGTGAAAATTGTCATGAAATGTATTTTTCTTATATTTACAGAGTGGAATGAGGCAAATGGCAAAAAAATGTGCATTCTAAACTATTAGATGGGTCCAAACAAGGCTCTAATGATGGCCGAGACCCCATAATATAGACATATGGTTATGTGCCTGTCTATCCAGCTGGTGATCGAAATTTAAAGTGATACAAGGTAACTGACTTATGCCATATGTTAGTTATAATTTACCAGTAATCACATAAGTAGTTCATACATCTCACTTGTTTGATGGTCACAAAACAGCATAAACAAGGGAGATGCATTGACACTGAGTGAAAATGTCATTTTAGGCCGACTTGACCCTTCTGCCATGACAGAGTCAGATACAAATTAATGATTCTCTTACATTTTTCATGATTGCACTTTCATTTAGCCATCTTTCTTAATCCACAAATTTGAATTCATCCAGCTGAATGCATTTAAATACCTTTTTGGAAGCCCTTACACAGATTTGAACACTGACTGGGCATGGTGGCCGCATATCTGTTAAGCCCTATAAACACACCAAAATCTTGAAAATAAAGAAATCAAACACTTATTATGTGTAAGAAAGTCAAATTTAAATTTCAAAACACAAAATAAAACATAATTCATCACAATAAATTGAAAAATGGTGAAACGTAACCTTTTTTAAAAAAAAGATTTTTGTCCCAATAAGCAAAATGTACACATACGCGTCACCAAAATCTAAAATCTTGAAAAAAAAAAAAAAATTTGCATATGAATTCTTGAAAATTATGTTAAAGTGATGTCACATATAAGCTCTATTTGTAAATTTAAATAATATAGAATGAAAATGATTGATAATCGTCAAAACGACACATTTACATTTCCAAATTTCACTGAATTTCACAAGTGATTTTCAGGTCGGCCACCCAAATAAGTCCAAAAAGTTATCAAATTGATGTAAAATAGGGTGATTAAAGGTTATAACATCATCATTGATGTATTTTGTACTCACTATTTTCAGGTCAAATAGATAGAGTACTGCCTGACAGCTTCACATGCCCAAAAACCAGTCCACTACATCCAGAGAAAAACAGCAATCTCAATATCCTGAAGGCCAAAACTTCAAAAACAGCCTTAATCACCCTTAAAGACACACCAAAAATTTCAAATTTGCACATGGGGTGCAGAACACACAGTAGTTTTAGATTTGGTTAGTATTTTTTCAGATCCTTTGGACTGCCACCTGGTTCAGGTCACAGTGCACAAATAAGATCCGGGTCAAAATGTGATACGATTAACCTATATTACAGATGCGTGGGTGTCTGTCAGATGAGGGCTATTAAAACCAAACAAAGCATATGACAGGAAATCTTTTGATAAATATTTAAAATATAACATGTAATGATGACAGAAAATTCAAATGAAAGCTAATTAATATTTTAAAAAAAATTTGGGGGCAGTTCCAAAATTATTTGATATTCATGAAGTCTGCCTTAAAAAAACGCATTTGCACATAAGGTCTGGTTTGAGACCAACACAGCCGAAAATTTTCCAGGTGAATGTATATTTTCTTTGCCTTTAAATGAATATTACAGTATTTTTCTATTAGGAAAAAATAAGAAAGGATCAATTGAAACATTTTAACAATTTTTTAGTGAAGTTTGAAAGTTGCATGTTTAAATAGGATTATACAGTGGCTTCGAATTGGTGCACTGTGACCTTCAGCATTTGTCAGTGATTTGTGAAAATTGTGAAAATTGTCATGAAATGTATTTTTCTTATATTTACAGAGTGGAATGAGGCAAATGGCAAAAAAATGTGCATTCTAAACTATTAGATGGGTCCAAACAAGGCTCTAATGATGGCCGAGACCCCATAATATAGACATATGGTTATGTGCCTGTCTATCCAGCTGGTGATCGAAATTTAAAGTGATACAAGGTAACTGACTTATGCCATATGTTAGTTATAATTTACCAGTAATCACATAAGTAGTTCATACATCTCACTTGTTTGATGGTCACAAAACAGCATAAACAAGGGAGATGCATTGACACTGAGTGAAAATGTCATTTTAGGCCGACTTGACCCTTCTGCCATGACAGAGTCAGATACAAATTAATGATTCTCTTACATTTTTCATGATTGCACTTTCATTTAGCCATCTTTCTTAATCCACAAATTTGAATTCATCCAGCTGAATGCATTTAAATACCTTTTTGGAAGCCCTTACACAGATTTGAACACTGACTGGGCATGGTGGCCGCATATCTGTTAAGCCCTATAAACACACCAAAATCTTGAAAATAAAGAAATCAAACACTTATTATGTGTAAGAAAGTCAAATTTAAATTTCAAAACACAAAATAAAACATAATTCATCACAATAAATTGAAAAATGGTGAAACGTAACCTTTTTTAAAAAAAAGATTTTTGTCCCAATAAGCAAAATGTACACATACGCGTCACCAAAATCTAAAATCTTGAAAAAAAAAAAAAAATTTGCATATGAATTCTTGAAAATTATGTTAAAGTGATGTCACATATAAGCTCTATTTGTAAATTTAAATAATATAGAATGAAAATGATTGATAATCGTCAAAACGACACATTTACATTTCCAAATTTCACTGAATTTCACAAGTGATTTTCAGGTCGGCCACCCAAATAAGTCCAAAAAGTTATCAAATTGATGTAAAATAGGGTGATTAAAGGTTATAACATCATCATTGATGTATTTTGTACTCACTATTTTCAGGTCAAATAGATAGAGTACTGCCTGACAGCTTCACATGCCCAAAAACCAGTCCACTACATCCAGAGAAAAACAGCAATCTCAATATCCTGACGGCCAAAACTTCAAAAACAGCCTTAATCACCCTTAAAGACACACCAAAAATTTCAAATTTGCACATGGGGTGCAGAACACACAGTAGTTTTAGATTTGGTTAGTATTTTTTCAGATCCTTTGGACTGCCACCTGGTTCAGGTCACAGTGCACAAATAAGATCCGGGTCAAAATGTGATACGATTAACCTATATTACAGATGCGTGGGTGTCTGTCAGATGAGGGCTATTAAAACCAAACAAAGCATATGACAGGAAATCTTTTGATAAATATTTAAAATATAACATGTAATGATGACAGAAAATTCAAATGAAAGCTAATTAATATTTTAAAAAAAATTTGGGGGCAGTTCCAAAATTATTTGATATTCATGAAGTCTGCCTTAAAAAAACGCATTTGCACATAAGGTCTGGTTTGAGACCAACACAGCCGAAAATTTTCCAGGTGAATGTATATTTTCTTTGCCTTTAAATGAATATTACAGTATTTTTCTATTAGGAAAAAATAAGAAAGGATCAATTGAAACATTTTAACAATTTTTTAGTGAAGTTTGAAAGTTGCATGTTTAAATAGGATTATACAGTGGCTTCGAATTGGTGCACTGTGACCTTCAGCATTTGTCAGTGATTTGTGAAAATTGTGAAAATTGTCATGAAATGTATTTTTCTTATATTTACAGAGTGGAATGAGGCAAATGGCAAAAAAATGTGCATTCTAAACTATTAGATGGGTCCAAACAAGGCTCTAATGATGGCCGAGACCCCATAATATAGACATATGGTTATGTGCCTGTCTATCCAGCTGGTGATCGAAATTTAAAGTGATACAAGGTAACTGACTTATGCCATATGTTAGTTATAATTTACCAGTAATCACATAAGTAGTTCATACATCTCACTTGTTTGATGGTCACAAAACAGCATAAACAAGGGAGATGCATTGACACTGAGTGAAAATGTCATTTTAGGCCGACTTGACCCTTCTGCCATGACAGAGTCAGATACAAATTAATGATTCTCTTACATTTTTCATGATTGCACTTTCATTTAGCCATCTTTCTTAATCCACAAATTTGAATTCATCCAGCTGAATGCATTTAAATACCTTTTTGGAAGCCCTTACACAGATTTGAACACTGACTGGGCATGGTGGCCGCATATCTGTTAAGCCCTATAAACACACCAAAATCTTGAAAATAAAGAAATCAAACACTTATTATGTGTAAGAAAGTCAAATTTAAATTTCAAAACACAAAATAAAACATAATTCATCACAATAAATTGAAAAATGGTGAAACGTAACCTTTTTTAAAAAAAAGATTTTTGTCCCAATAAGCAAAATGTACACATACGCGTCACCAAAATCTAAAATCTTGAAAAAAAAAAAAAAATTTGCATATGAATTCTTGAAAATTATGTTAAAGTGATGTCACATATAAGCTCTATTTGTAAATTTAAATAATATAGAATGAAAATGATTGATAATCGTCAAAACGACACATTTACATTTCCAAATTTCACTGAATTTCACAAGTGATTTTCAGGTCGGCCACCCAAATAAGTCCAAAAAGTTATCAAATTGATGTAAAATAGGGTGATTAAAGGTTATAACATCATCATTGATGTATTTTGTACTCACTATTTTCAGGTCAAATAGATAGAGTACTGCCTGACAGCTTCACATGCCCAAAAACCAGTCCACTACATCCAGAGAAAAACAGCAATCTCAATATCCTGAAGGCCAAAACTTCAAAAACAGCCTTAATCACCCTTAAAGACACACCAAAAATTTCAAATTTGCACATGGGGTGCAGAACACACAGTAGTTTTAGATTTGGTTAGTATTTTTTCAGATCCTTTGGACTGCCACCTGGTTCAGGTCACAGTGCACAAATAAGATCCGGGTCAAAATGTGATACGATTAACCTATATTACAGATGCGTGGGTGTCTGTCAGATGAGGGCTATTAAAACCAAACAAAGCATATGACAGGAAATCTTTTGATAAATATTTAAAATATAACATGTAATGATGACAGAAAATTCAAATGAAAGCTAATTAATATTTTAAAAAAAATTTGGGGGCAGTTCCAAAATTATTTGATATTCATGAAGTCTGCCTTAAAAAAACGCATTTGCACATAAGGTCTGGTTTGAGACCAACACAGCCGAAAATTTTCCAGGTGAATGTATATTTTCTTTGCCTTTAAATGAATATTACAGTATTTTTCTATTAGGAAAAAATAAGAAAGGATCAATTGAAACATTTTAACAATTTTTTAGTGAAGTTTGAAAGTTGCATGTTTAAATAGGATTATACAGTGGCTTCGAATTGGTGCACTGTGACCTTCAGCATTTGTCAGTGATTTGTGAAAATTGTGAAAATTGTCATGAAATGTATTTTTCTTATATTTACAGAGTGGAATGAGGCAAATGGCAAAAAAATGTGCATTCTAAACTATTAGATGGGTCCAAACAAGGCTCTAATGATGGCCGAGACCCCATAATATAGACATATGGTTATGTGCCTGTCTATCCAGCTGGTGATCGAAATTTAAAGTGATACAAGGTAACTGACTTATGCCATATGTTAGTTATAATTTACCAGTAATCACATAAGTAGTTCATACATCTCACTTGTTTGATGGTCACAAAACAGCATAAACAAGGGAGATGCATTGACACTGAGTGAAAATGTCATTTTAGGCCGACTTGACCCTTCTGCCATGACAGAGTCAGATACAAATTAATGATTCTCTTACATTTTTCATGATTGCACTTTCATTTAGCCATCTTTCTTAATCCACAAATTTGAATTCATCCAGCTGAATGCATTTAAATACCTTTTTGGAAGCCCTTACACAGATTTGAACACTGACTGGGCATGGTGGCCGCATATCTGTTAAGCCCTATAAACACACCAAAATCTTGAAAATAAAGAAATCAAACACTTATTATGTGTAAGAAAGTCAAATTTAAATTTCAAAACACAAAATAAAACATAATTCATCACAATAAATTGAAAAATGGTGAAACGTAACCTTTTTTAAAAAAAAGATTTTTGTCCCAATAAGCAAAATGTACACATACGCGTCACCAAAATCTAAAATCTTGAAAAAAAAAAAAAAATTTGCATATGAATTCTTGAAAATTATGTTAAAGTGATGTCACATATAAGCTCTATTTGTAAATTTAAATAATATAGAATGAAAATGATTGATAATCGTCAAAACGACACATTTACATTTCCAAATTTCACTGAATTTCACAAGTGATTTTCAGGTCGGCCACCCAAATAAGTCCAAAAAGTTATCAAATTGATGTAAAATAGGGTGATTAAAGGTTATAACATCATCATTGATGTATTTTGTACTCACTATTTTCAGGTCAAATAGATAGAGTACTGCCTGACAGCTTCACATGCCCAAAAACCAGTCCACTACATCCAGAGAAAAACAGCAATCTCAATATCCTGAAGGCCAAAACTTCAAAAACAGCCTTAATCACCCTTAAAGACACACCAAAAATTTCAAATTTGCACATGGGGTGCAGAACACACAGTAGTTTTAGATTTGGTTAGTATTTTTTCAGATCCTTTGGACTGCCACCTGGTTCAGGTCACAGTGCACAAATAAGATCCGGGTCAAAATGTGATACGATTAACCTATATTACAGATGCGTGGGTGTCTGTCAGATGAGGGCTATTAAAACCAAACAAAGCATATGACAGGAAATCTTTTGATAAATATTTAAAATATAACATGTAATGATGACAGAAAATTCAAATGAAAGCTAATTAATATTTTAAAAAAAATTTGGGGGCAGTTCCAAAATTATTTGATATTCATGAAGTCTGCCTTAAAAAAACGCATTTGCACATAAGGTCTGGTTTGAGACCAACACAGCCGAAAATTTTCCAGGTGAATGTATATTTTCTTTGCCTTTAAATGAATATTACAGTATTTTTCTATTAGGAAAAAATAAGAAAGGATCAATTGAAACATTTTAACAATTTTTTAGTGAAGTTTGAAAGTTGCATGTTTAAATAGGATTATACAGTGGCTTCGAATTGGTGCACTGTGACCTTCAGCATTTGTCAGTGATTTGTGAAAATTGTGAAAATTGTCATGAAATGTATTTTTCTTATATTTACAGAGTGGAATGAGGCAAATGGCAAAAAAATGTGCATTCTAAACTATTAGATGGGTCCAAACAAGGCTCTAATGATGGCCGAGACCCCATAATATAGACATATGGTTATGTGCCTGTCTATCCAGCTGGTGATCGAAATTTAAAGTGATACAAGGTAACTGACTTATGCCATATGTTAGTTATAATTTACCAGTAATCACATAAGTAGTTCATACATCTCACTTGTTTGATGGTCACAAAACAGCATAAACAAGGGAGATGCATTGACACTGAGTGAAAATGTCATTTTAGGCCGACTTGACCCTTCTGCCATGACAGAGTCAGATACAAATTAATGATTCTCTTACATTTTTCATGATTGCACTTTCATTTAGCCATCTTTCTTAATCCACAAATTTGAATTCATCCAGCTGAATGCATTTAAATACCTTTTTGGAAGCCCTTACACAGATTTGAACACTGACTGGGCATGGTGGCCGCATATCTGTTAAGCCCTATAAACACACCAAAATCTTGAAAATAAAGAAATCAAACACTTATTATGTGTAAGAAAGTCAAATTTAAATTTCAAAACACAAAATAAAACATAATTCATCACAATAAATTGAAAAATGGTGAAACGTAACCTTTTTTAAAAAAAAGATTTTTGTCCCAATAAGCAAAATGTACACATACGCGTCACCAAAATCTAAAATCTTGAAAAAAAAAAAAAAATTTGCATATGAATTCTTGAAAATTATGTTAAAGTGATGTCACATATAAGCTCTATTTGTAAATTTAAATAATATAGAATGAAAATGATTGATAATCGTCAAAACGACACATTTACATTTCCAAATTTCACTGAATTTCACAAGTGATTTTCAGGTCGGCCACCCAAATAAGTCCAAAAAGTTATCAAATTGATGTAAAATAGGGTGATTAAAGGTTATAACATCATCATTGATGTATTTTGTACTCACTATTTTCAGGTCAAATAGATAGAGTACTGCCTGACAGCTTCACATGCCCAAAAACCAGTCCACTACATCCAGAGAAAAACAGCAATCTCAATATCCTGAAGGCCAAAACTTCAAAAACAGCCTTAATCACCCTTAAAGACACACCAAAAATTTCAAATTTGCACATGGGGTGCAGAACACACAGTAGTTTTAGATTTGGTTAGTATTTTTTCAGATCCTTTGGACTGCCACCTGGTTCAGGTCACAGTGCACAAATAAGATCCGGGTCAAAATGTGATACGATTAACCTATATTACAGATGCGTGGGTGTCTGTCAGATGAGGGCTATTAAAACCAAACAAAGCATATGACAGGAAATCTTTTGATAAATATTTAAAATATAACATGTAATGATGACAGAAAATTCAAATGAAAGCTAATTAATATTTTAAAAAAAATTTGGGGGCAGTTCCAAAATTATTTGATATTCATGAAGTCTGCCTTAAAAAAACGCATTTGCACATAAGGTCTGGTTTGAGACCAACACAGCCGAAAATTTTCCAGGTGAATGTATATTTTCTTTGCCTTTAAATGAATATTACAGTATTTTTCTATTAGGAAAAAATAAGAAAGGATCAATTGAAACATTTTAACAATTTTTTAGTGAAGTTTGAAAGTTGCATGTTTAAATAGGATTATACAGTGGCTTCGAATTGGTGCACTGTGACCTTCAGCATTTGTCAGTGATTTGTGAAAATTGTGAAAATTGTCATGAAATGTATTTTTCTTATATTTACAGAGTGGAATGAGGCAAATGGCAAAAAAATGTGCATTCTAAACTATTAGATGGGTCCAAACAAGGCTCTAATGATGGCCGAGACCCCATAATATAGACATATGGTTATGTGCCTGTCTATCCAGCTGGTGATCGAAATTTAAAGTGATACAAGGTAACTGACTTATGCCATATGTTAGTTATAATTTACCAGTAATCACATAAGTAGTTCATACATCTCACTTGTTTGATGGTCACAAAACAGCATAAACAAGGGAGATGCATTGACACTGAGTGAAAATGTCATTTTAGGCCGACTTGACCCTTCTGCCATGACAGAGTCAGATACAAATTAATGATTCTCTTACATTTTTCATGATTGCACTTTCATTTAGCCATCTTTCTTAATCCACAAATTTGAATTCATCCAGCTGAATGCATTTAAATACCTTTTTGGAAGCCCTTACACAGATTTGAACACTGACTGGGCATGGTGGCCGCATATCTGTTAAGCCCTATAAACACACCAAAATCTTGAAAATAAAGAAATCAAACACTTATTATGTGTAAGAAAGTCAAATTTAAATTTCAAAACACAAAATAAAACATAATTCATCACAATAAATTGAAAAATGGTGAAACGTAACCTTTTTTAAAAAAAAGATTTTTGTCCCAATAAGCAAAATGTACACATACGCGTCACCAAAATCTAAAATCTTGAAAAAAAAAAAAAAATTTGCATATGAATTCTTGAAAATTATGTTAAAGTGATGTCACATATAAGCTCTATTTGTAAATTTAAATAATATAGAATGAAAATGATTGATAATCGTCAAAACGACACATTTACATTTCCAAATTTCACTGAATTTCACAAGTGATTTTCAGGTCGGCCACCCAAATAAGTCCAAAAAGTTATCAAATTGATGTAAAATAGGGTGATTAAAGGTTATAACATCATCATTGATGTATTTTGTACTCACTATTTTCAGGTCAAATAGATAGAGTACTGCCTGACAGCTTCACATGCCCAAAAACCAGTCCACTACATCCAGAGAAAAACAGCAATCTCAATATCCTGAAGGCCAAAACTTCAAAAACAGCCTTAATCACCCTTAAAGACACACCAAAAATTTCAAATTTGCACATGGGGTGCAGAACACACAGTAGTTTTAGATTTGGTTAGTATTTTTTCAGATCCTTTGGACTGCCACCTGGTTCAGGTCACAGTGCACAAATAAGATCCGGGTCAAAATGTGATACGATTAACCTATATTACAGATGCGTGGGTGTCTGTCAGATGAGGGCTATTAAAACCAAACAAAGCATATGACAGGAAATCTTTTGATAAATATTTAAAATATAACATGTAATGATGACAGAAAATTCAAATGAAAGCTAATTAATATTTTAAAAAAAATTTGGGGGCAGTTCCAAAATTATTTGATATTCATGAAGTCTGCCTTAAAAAAACGCATTTGCACATAAGGTCTGGTTTGAGACCAACACAGCCGAAAATTTTCCAGGTGAATGTATATTTTCTTTGCCTTTAAATGAATATTACAGTATTTTTCTATTAGGAAAAAATAAGAAAGGATCAATTGAAACATTTTAACAATTTTTTAGTGAAGTTTGAAAGTTGCATGTTTAAATAGGATTATACAGTGGCTTCGAATTGGTGCACTGTGACCTTCAGCATTTGTCAGTGATTTGTGAAAATTGTGAAAATTGTCATGAAATGTATTTTTCTTATATTTACAGAGTGGAATGAGGCAAATGGCAAAAAAATGTGCATTCTAAACTATTAGATGGGTCCAAACAAGGCTCTAATGATGGCCGAGACCCCATAATATAGACATATGGTTATGTGCCTGTCTATCCAGCTGGTGATCGAAATTTAAAGTGATACAAGGTAACTGACTTATGCCATATGTTAGTTATAATTTACCAGTAATCACATAAGTAGTTCATACATCTCACTTGTTTGATGGTCACAAAACAGCATAAACAAGGGAGATGCATTGACACTGAGTGAAAATGTCATTTTAGGCCGACTTGACCCTTCTGCCATGACAGAGTCAGATACAAATTAATGATTCTCTTACATTTTTCATGATTGCACTTTCATTTAGCCATCTTTCTTAATCCACAAATTTGAATTCATCCAGCTGAATGCATTTAAATACCTTTTTGGAAGCCCTTACACAGATTTGAACACTGACTGGGCATGGTGGCCGCATATCTGTTAAGCCCTATAAACACACCAAAATCTTGAAAATAAAGAAATCAAACACTTATTATGTGTAAGAAAGTCAAATTTAAATTTCAAAACACAAAATAAAACATAATTCATCACAATAAATTGAAAAATGGTGAAACGTAACCTTTTTTAAAAAAAAGATTTTTGTCCCAATAAGCAAAATGTACACATACGCGTCACCAAAATCTAAAATCTTGAAAAAAAAAAAAAAATTTGCATATGAATTCTTGAAAATTATGTTAAAGTGATGTCACATATAAGCTCTATTTGTAAATTTAAATAATATAGAATGAAAATGATTGATAATCGTCAAAACGACACATTTACATTTCCAAATTTCACTGAATTTCACAAGTGATTTTCAGGTCGGCCACCCAAATAAGTCCAAAAAGTTATCAAATTGATGTAAAATAGGGTGATTAAAGGTTATAACATCATCATTGATGTATTTTGTACTCACTATTTTCAGGTCAAATAGATAGAGTACTGCCTGACAGCTTCACATGCCCAAAAACCAGTCCAC
>CASGGN010000009.1:0-23081 GCA_949316495.1 Amphiduros pacificus | reverse complement strand
ATGGAGTAGCCCTTTTCCCCTGACAAAGTCAATATATTCGACATTTTGACTGGTATGAGATGGGGGGTAGAGTACTAAAAAGACTTTTGATTGACTAATGGGGCCTTAGACATACTTGGTAGACATGTCTAAATTATGTCTAGCCCCCTCAATATGAGAGCATAAATCTGAGTTCAATGGAACAGCCCTTTTCCCCTGACAAAGTCAATATATTCGACCTACTGACTGGTATGAGTTTGGGGAGGGGGGGGGAGAGAGTACTAAAAAGACTTTTGATTGACTAATGGGGCCTTAAACATACTTGGTAGACATGTCTAGATTATGTGTAGCCCCCTCAATCTGAGAGCATAAATCTGAGTTCAATGGAATAGCCCTTTTCCCCTGACAAAGTCAATATATTCGACCTACTGACTGGAATGAGGTTGGGGAGGAGGGGGAAGAGTACTAAAAAGACTTTTGATGGACTAATGG
This sequence comes from Amphiduros pacificus, assembly GCA_949316495.1. Classification (NCBI taxonomy): domain Eukaryota; kingdom Metazoa; phylum Annelida; class Polychaeta; order Phyllodocida; family Hesionidae; genus Amphiduros; species Amphiduros pacificus. The sequence goes on along the minus strand of CASGGN010000009.1, from coordinate 22,610 downwards.
GGCCTTAGACATACTTGGTAGACATGTTTAGATTCTGTCTAGCCTCCTCAATATGAGAGCATAAATCTGATTTCAATGAAATAACCCTTTTCCCCTGGCAAAGTCAATATATTCGACCTAATGACTGGTATGAGGTTGGGGTGGGGGGGAGGGGGGAGTACTAAAAAGACTTTTGATTGACTAATGGGGCCTTAGACATACTTGGTAGACATGTCTAGATTATGTCTAGCCCCCTCAATATGAGAGCATAAATCTGAGTTCAATGGAATAGCCCTTTTCCCCTGACAAAGTCAGTTTATTCGACATACTGACTGGTATGATGTTGGGGAGGGGGGGGAGAGTATTAAAAATACTTTTGATTGGCTAATGGGGCCTTAGACATACTTGGTAGATATATCTAGATTATGTCTAGCCCCCTCAATATGAGATCTTAATGACTAGCCCTTTTCTTCTGACAAAGTCAGTATATTCGACCTACTGACTGGTGTTAGATAGACTTTTGATTTACTGACGGGGTCTTATACATACTTGGTGGATATGCCTAGATTATGTCTAGTCCCCTCATTATGAGAGCATAAATCTGAGTTCAATGAAGTAGCCCTTTGCGAAAGAGTACTAAAAAGACTTTTGATTGACTATTTGTGCCTTAGACATACTTGTAGGACATGTCAGTAGTGTATAGCGAGTTCAATCGTTCGTATTATAATTAGCTCCGTCATTGTTTCTCCTCCATTTTAGCGCATGAACCAATGAGAATGTAGATTTATAGGACAAATCATGTGTAGGTTGTTCATGTAGCTTTTTCCCATGGTTCATCAGAAAAGGAAAGATGGCGACTTTCATTCAGAAGTTCCTGGAGGAAGCCATTTTGTTTTATGACATCATGAAAATAATTTCCTCCATTTTGTCTTTTGAACCAATGAGAGCGTGTGTTTCCACGAGAGTAAAATATTAACATAATTTATTTTCTCATTGAATATGAGATTTGATTATGTGACTGTCTGATTCTACGAGAGTAGAATATTAACATAATAGATTGAGATTTGATCATATGTGTATACTTATGCAGATATATATATATATATATATATATATATATATATATATATATATATATATATATATATATATATATATATATATATATATATATATATATATATATATATTATCAAATATATTATCTTGTTTGAGACTCTTAATGTTCAAGAGAATTTGTTTTAACACATATAAGAATTGGACATAGTCATTTGACTCACTGCTATGTTCTTAAAGGCGAAGATCAGCCTCAGTCTATTGGATGTCAAAGGGCTTTGACTATCAAACATGTTTTAATTGAATGTATCAATTCTGATATAATTAGGACTCAATATTTTAATGTGCAAGATTTTGTTGTTTCATGCTGTAGATACTTCTGTGATAGTATCGTTTTTAAACCAAATAGCACTTTATAACCAATTTAAGTGTGGAGCTCTTGTTTACTAAGGTCATTGGCCTTTTTATCAAGAACCGCGAAACATCAGATGGTATTTAAAGTCTTTTAAATTGAATTAATTTATCCAAATTTGTTATTACTATAACTGATATATTGAAAGGATTTTCACGAAAACAGAAAACATCTTATTGTGAAAATATTTCTGTAGATCATAACTATGCGGGTTTATCTACATTGAAATCTCTCAATGATCAAAATTATTCTTCTCTACATACTTTGCATTCACCTGTTCAATCTAACTTACCTAGTCATGAAAGTAGTATTGATTTTAGTAATCATAGGAGATGTAGGAAATGTGATCGAGTATTTAAGTATCTAACAAATCTGTCTAAACACTAAAGGAGTTGTATGAAAAATGTAATGTGTAGACAATGTGGGTTTATTTGTTCAAGTTAGTCCGAGTTATATGAACATAGGATGACTACACAGAGTTCATTTACAAAATCAATTGCAGGTTAGACCATAGGAGAAAAAGAATACTAATCCACCATGGACAACTTTATCTGAAAACAAAGTGAATAAATTCAAGTCTGCATATAATATTCATGAAGAATATATTCTTGCAGAGAATAGGAAAGGTGGGGTTATTTCAATCTATAACACTTCACTCGATGTAGATTTTAACAAAGATAGTATTATGACAGACATTATATCGATTTATGAGCATAGTCTTTCTGCATTTAAGGTTAATCTCACTTTCGGTGTTATGTTGTGAAATATAGAGAATGGGGAGTATAGGTTTTTTTAACCATATAAAAATACTCATCTTTTTGATGATCCTATAGTAATTTCAGTTAAAGAAGATTTGGTAAAGTTAAGGAAAAAAATAGAGAGTTCGGATTTAATGGAATATTTAATGAGAACTAGACCGAATATGAAATCTAAACCAGTGATGGTAACTTATGCTCAGATGTGGGTGTTCAATACAAAATATGTTTTAGGCCATGAACCTATTTTTCTCCCTACATATATTTTGGGATGTAAACATATTGTAGGGTATAGATTACCTACCTTAGACTCTTATAAACAAATATAGACAATCACGATCTTTGGCAAGAAACCATATAGGTTACTGAGTGCTACGTGAGGCCAACAAGTGCAGGCCGAGGAGACGCATTACTCGCCCCGAATAGAGATGACGTGATCCTCCAAGCCACGCAGGCAGCCCCGAACCTGAAGAAGACGCTACGCAGGCAGCCCTCACACAGATGCTCAGTTTTCCTTAAAAAGGCCCCGAAATCGCTACTCAGGGAGCAGAATCCACTTGCCTAGAAGATCCACGACATTCAGCATCATGACAGCCACACTTGCATAGACTTGGGTGTTTTATGCATTCTCAGGACTTTGTCAGTATCATGCATTCAGGTATTTCATATGCCGCGCTCTTTGCCATACCAACCTAGCCAGACTAGTGTATACAGCACCGAATTAAGGAGACCCTTGTGCATTGTATACTCTGTGTCTGCAGATATTATTACCTCCCAACTCACATAGCTGGGTTAAGGCCTCGTTCACAGCCAGCGAGTATCATATGTCAGATCCCCGTCCATGTTCCCCAACGACGGAGACATTCCCCATACGCTAGTAGGGATACAAACCCTTATGTCTTTCGAGAGAAAATATGATATGTCAAGGAATTCTAAAACATTTACGGATAAGTTATGTGCTTTCCATTGTTTAACTCAATGTTTTCACCCAGAATTACAGATATCCACCTACAAAAAGTTTGAATGTCACTTTGGAATATTTTGAAAAATGGAAAACATTTATTAAGAAAATTATGGATAAAAAACTTATTTCTTCTGAATTTTTAGGAGTTTCTGTACTGGAATTGTATTTGTTCGAAAGATGTTTTGGAGTGAATATTCATGCGTTTAATCAAATTTCCATAGATAGTGTTATTCCAGTTTATAGATCAAGACAAGAATATTTGAAAGATATGTACGTGAATATATTTGACAAACATGTCATTTATTTTGGATTTTCAGAGATAGGCAAAGAAGTTCCAGTGTAAGAATTGTGATATGTGTCTAGACAAACCTTCAGTATTGTATAAACACAAATCTGTTTGTGATGGTCAAGTGAAAAAGATATTGAATTTAATCCTAAGGCCCCGACACACTTATGTCAGACACTTTTCGACTGCTAAATATGCACACAAACAAGATGGTGACCGATCCTCTCCGGCCTATACTAAAGGTACCCGGATGAGCATTTCTGATGACGTCACATCGAACTGCCTTCGGCCACACTCGGCTCATCTCGAAACACATCGTTAATGTCCGCCACTGACCAATATATCGTCTGCTAGCATAGATGGCGCTCTGAACAATGTAACTACTACTCGTAGATTGAATCTATCATCGGGGACTAGGAGAAGTCGTGCTCTGAACTTTAAAATAGCATCTTGCAATGCCCAATCAATCTCAAAGAAGGTTCTGGAGCTTAGACAATATTTTATTGATGAGAATCTTGATGCACTATTTATAACTGAAACCTGGTTACAGAAAAATTCAAATAATTACTGTACTGAAAAATTGAAAAATGGACACCTTGAATTTCTATCAGTCCCTCGTCCAAATCGTAGGGGAGGGGGTCTGAGTGTCTTATTTTGGAAGGAACCTACCATTAAGGACACTGCCCCTACTCCCTCCACTATGGAATTAATGGAAGTGGAACTACTCTTACATGGTAAGAAAATCACATTCGTTCTTATCTATAGGCCTGAACCATCACCTGCAAATAGATATACTATGACGTCCTTCTATGACGATTTTAGGGAGATTACTTCACACTACTGCACTTTTACTAATGATGTAGTATTCCTGGGTGATTACAACTTCCATCTAAATGAACCACATAGACCAGAGGTTATTAAATTCAATGATATCTTATCTACCTTCGAAATGAACCAATGGATAACTGAACCTACTCATATACTGGGTAATACATTAGATTTGGTTATTTCTTTTGAGGGTAATAGATATCTCAAAGGTTGTAAGGTTGATGACTACATATCTGACCATAAGATTATTATCATTGATTTCAATCTTGAATCACCTAAACCTCAAAGAAAGAAAATCAAATTTAGGAAATATAAAAACTATGAAAAAATACGTGAGGATATTAAATTAACCTTCTCGAAAGATTGTTCTAATATGACTATACAAAATCTAGTGCAGTTTTTTAACAGCAGTCTGATGCAGATACTAGATAAACATGTACCATATACCGAAATGTGTGTCACTCAAAGACATACATCACCATGGATGGATGATAAGATTAGACAGGAGAGATCTAAGAAGAGGAGTTTGGAGAGGAAAATGCCTAAATCAGGTCTCTCTATTGACAAGGATGCATATCGTATACATAGGAATAGATACAATGCTCTACTCAAATCATCACACTCCAGCTATTTCAAAACACTAATAACTGATAACAAAGCTAATCCTAAAAAACTATTCATGATAATTGATAAACTACTCCATAAATCTAAGGACTCTCCGTTACCCACCTCCCCAGACTCCACTTCTTTGGCTAATAGATTTAATGAGTTCTTTCTAGGAAAAGTGGAGAAAATTCGCATGGATCTAGACTGTAATACTAACTGCACTATCTCTCCGCCAGAGGTCACTACAAACAATGACAACCACACTCTGCATAGCATTCCTACTCTTAACTCCTTTTGTGCGCTAGCGAAGCCTGAAGTTATACAACTAGTCAAGAAATCGTCTAATAAATCGTGTGATCTGGACCCAGTACCTACTTGGTTATTACTAGATTTACTAGATTTATTACTTCCTATCATAACACTTATAATAAACAAATCATTGTTAGATCACACTGTTACAGATGATATGAAAATTGCTCTTATTACACCACTTTTGAAAAAGCTGGGCCTAGAATTGATTAAACCAAATTTGAGACCAGTATCCATATTGTTCTATATTTCTAAACTAACAGAAAGGGCCGTTGCAAACCAACTTGTTCCTCATCTAGTAAGGAATGGCCTTACTGATAGTTTCCAGTCTGGTCTGCTTACAAACAATATCATAGTACTGAGACAGCTTTATTAAGGGTTCAAAATGATATTTTGCGTGATCTGGACAATAGAAAGACAGTTATCCTTCTTCTCCTTGACTTATCTGCGGCCTTTGATACCATTGATCATAACATCCTGCTTAGAAGACTTGAGTCTAGATGTAGGGTTACTGGTAAGGCGCTACGTTGGATTGAATCCTACTTAACTGGAAGACGTCAGCATGTTAAGGTTGGACTGAGTAAGTCTAGCTTGCTGAATATTAAGCATGGAATACCCCAGGGTTCAGTTATTGGACCAATTCTGTTCACGGTCTACATGTCGCCACTTTCTGATATCATCACTAGACATTGTTTGATCTATTATATTTATGCAGATGATACCCAAATTTACATCTCATTTGATAGGAAAAATCCTCAAGAGTCAACTCTCGCAAAATCAAATCTAGAGTCATGTATTTCTGACATCGGAAACTTTCTTAAGGTCAATAAAAGGAAGCTGAATGATAATAAAACTGAAATGCTCCTCTGTAATCTGGGCAGGGATTATTCATTATCCAGAGAAACCTTCAACAAGGTAAGGATAGGTCTTACTGATATTGAGCCAGTATGTAAAGTTAAGAATCTCGGAGTATTTCTCGACTTAATACTTGACATGAAAGCACACATCAAGGAAACACTCAGGAAAGGTTACTACCATATCAGGAATATTGCTTCCATAAGAAATTGTCTGGACACTTAAACTGCTGAAGTACTGGTTCACTCACTTGTTACTTCAACCGTAGACTATGGAAATGGGTTCTTAATGGGTCTCCCAAAGGGTGAGATTAAGAAACTACAAATTCTTCAACATACTGCTGCACGACTGGTCAGTATGAAAAGGAAGTATGATCATATATCTGAGACTCTAAGGAATCTTCACTGGCTCCCTGTTACCTGCAGAATTGACTTTAAAATACTACCTCTCACATGGAAGGTGCTTAATGCAAACTGACTTTGTCAGGGGAAAAGGGCTATTCCATTGAACTCAGATTTATGCTCTCATATTGAGGGGGCTATACATAATCTAGACTTGTCTACCAAGTATGTTTGAGGGTCCATTAGTCAATCAAAAGTCTTTTTAGTACTCTTCCCCCCTCCCTAACCTCATACCAGTCAAAAGGTCAATTATATTGACTCTGTCAGGGAAAAAGGGCTATTCCATTGAACTCAGATTTATGCTCTCATATTGAGGGGGCTAGACAGATTCTAGACATGTCTACCAAGTATGTTTAAGGCCCCATTAGTCAATCAAAAGTCTTTTTAGTACTCCCCCCACCTCATACCAGTCAGTAGGTCGAATATACTGACTTTGTCGTGGGAAAAGGGCTACTCCATTGAACTCAGATTTATGCTCTCATATTGAGGGGGCTAGACATAATCTAGACATGTCTACCAAGTATGTTTGAGGGTCCATTAGTCAACCAAAAGTCTTTTTAGTACTCCTCCCACCTCATACCAGTCAGTAGGTCAAATATATTGACTCTGTCAGGAAAAAGGGCTATTCCATTGAACTCAGATTTAAGCTCTCATATTAAGGGGGCTAGACAGAATCTAGACATGTCTACCAAGTATGTTTAAGGCCCCATTGGTCAATCAAAAGTCGTTTTAGTACTCCCCACACCTCATACCAGTCAGTTTGTCGAATATACTGACTTTGTCGTGGGAAAAGGACTACTCTATTGAACTCAGATTTATGCTCTCATATTGAGGGGGCTAGACATAATCTAGACATGTCTATCAAGTATGTCTACGGCCCCATTAGTCAATCAAAAGTCTTTTTAGTACTCTCTTCCCCCCCCCCCCTCCCCAACCTCATACCAGTCAGTAGGTCGAATATATTGACTTTGTCAGGGGAAAAGGGCTATTCCATTGAACTCAGATTTATGCTCTCATATTGAGGGGGCTAGACATAATCTAGACATGTCTACCAAGTATATCTAAGGCCCCATTAGTCAATCAAAAGTTTTTTTAGTACACCCCCCACCTCATACCAGTCAGTAGGTTGAATATATTGACTCTGTCAGGGAAAAAGGGCTATTCCATTGAACTCAGATTTATGCTCTCATATTGAGGGGGCTAGACAGATTCTAGACATGTCTACCAAGTATGTTTGAGGGTCCATTAGTCAATCAAAAGTCTTTTTAGTACTCCTCCCACCTCATACCAGTCAGTTGGTCGTATATATTGACTCTGTCAGGAAAAAAGGGCTATTCCATTGACCTCAGATTTATGCTCTCATATTAGGGGGGCTAGACATAATCTAGACATGTCTACCAAGTATGTCTAAGGCCCCATTAGTCAATCAAAAGTCTTTTTAGTACTCCTCCCACCTCATACCAGTCAGTAGGTCGAATATATTGACTCTGTCAGGAAAAAAGGGCTATTCCATTGAACTCAGATTTATGCTCTCATATTGAGGGGGCTAGACATAATCTAGACATGTCTACCAAGTATGTCTAAGGCCCCATTAGTCAATCAAAAGTCTTTTTAGTACTCTCCATCCCTCCTCCCCAACCTCATACCAGTCAGTAGGTCGAATATATTGACTTTGTCAGGGGAAAAGGGCTATTCCATTGAACTCAGAATTATGCTCTCATATTGAGGGGGCTAGACGTAATCTAGACATGTCTACCAAGTATGTCTAAGGCCCCATTAGTCAATCAAAAGTCCTTTTAGTACTCTCCCCCCCTCCCCAACCTCATACCAGTCAGTAGGTCGAATATTTTGACTTTGCCAGGGGAAAAGGGCTATTCCATTGAACTCAGATTTATGCTCTCATATTGAGGGGGCTAGACGTAATCTAGACATGTCTACCAAGTATGTCTAAGGCCCCATTAGTCAATCAAAAGTCCTTTTAGTACTCTCCATCCCTCCTCCCCAACCTCATACCAGTCAGTAGGTCGAATATATTGACTTTTGTCAGGGGAAAAGGGCTATTCCATTGAACTCAGATTTATGCTCTCATATTGAGGGGGCTAGACATAATCTAGACATGTCTACCAAGTATGTCTAAGGCCCCATTAGTCAATCAAAAGTCCTTTTAGTACTCTCCCCCCCTCCCCAACCTCATACCAGTCAGTAGGTCGAATATATTGACTTTGCCAGGGAAAAAGGGCTATTCCATTGAACTCAGATTTATGCTCTCATATTGAGGGGGCTAGACGTAATCTAGACATGTCTACCAAGTATGTCTAAGGCCCCATTAGTCAATCAAAAGTCCTTTTAGTACTCTCCCCCCCTCCCCAACCTCATACCAGTCAGTAGGTCGAATATATTGACTTTGCCAGGGGAAAAGGGCTATTCCATTGAACTCAGATTTATGCTCTCATATTGAGGGGGCTAGACGTAATCTAGACATGTCTACCAAGTATGTCTAAGGCCCCATTAGTCAATCAAAAGTCCTTTTAGTACTCTCCATCCCTCCTCCCCAACCTCATACCAGTCAGTAGGTCGAATATATTGACTTTGTCAGGGGAAAAGGGCTATTCCATTGAACTCAGATTTATGCTCTCATATTGAGGGGGCTAGACATAATCTAGACATGTCTACCAAGTATGTCTAAGGCCCCATTAGTCAATCAAAAGTCCTTTTAGTACTCTCCCCCCCTCCCCAACCTCATACCAGTCAGTAGGTCGAATATATTGACTTTGCCAGGGGAAAAGGGCTATTCCATTGAACTCAGATTTATGCTCTCATATTGAGGGGGCTAGACGTAATCTAGACATGTCTACCAAGTATGTCTAAGGCCCCATTAGTCAATCAAAAGTGCTTTTAGTACTCTCCCCCCCCCCTTCCCCAACCTCATACCAGTCAGTAGGTCGAATATATTGACTTTGCCAGGGGAAAAGGGCTATTCCATTGAACTCAGATTTATGCTCTCATATTGAGGGGGCTAGACGTAATCTAGACATGTCTACCAAGTATGTCTAAGGCCCCATTAGTCAATCAAAAGTCCTTTTAGTACTCTCCATCCCTCCTCCCCAACCTCATACCAGTCAGTAGGTCGAATATATTGACTTTGTCAGGGGAAAAGGGCTATTCCATTGAACTCAGATTTATGCTCTCATATTGAGGGGGCTAGACATAATCTAGACATGTCTACCAAGTATGTCTAAGGCCCCATTAGTCAATCAAAAGTCCTTTTAGTACTCTCCCCCCCTCCCCAACCTCATACCAGTCAGTAGGTCGAATATATTGACTTTGCCAGGGAAAAAGGGCTATTCCATTGAACTCAGATTTATGCTCTCATATTGAGGGGGCTAGACGTAATCTAGACATGTCTACCAAGTATGTCTAAGGCCCCATTAGTCAATCAAAAGTCCTTTTAGTACTCTCCTCCCCTCCCCAACCTCATACCAGTCAGTAGGTCGAATATATTGACTTTGCTAGGGAAAAAGGGCTATTCCATTGAACTCAGATTTATGCTCTCATATTGAGGGGGCTAGACGTAATCTAGACATGTCTACCAAGTATGTCTAAGGCCCCATTAGTCAATCAAAAGTCCTTTTAGTACTCTCCATCCCTCCTCCCCAACCTCATACCAGTCAGTAGGTCGAATATATTGACTTTGTCAGGGGAAAAGGGCTATTCCATTGAACTCAGATTTATGCTCTCATATTGAGGGGGCTAGACGTAATCTAGACATGTCTACCAAGTATGTCTAAGGCCCCATTAGTCAATCAAAAGTCCTTTTAGTACTCTCCCCCCCTCCCCAACCTCATACCAGTCAGTAGGTCGAATATATTGACTTTGCCAGGGGAAAAGGGCTATTCCATTGAACTCAGATTTATGCTCTCATATTGAGGGGGCTAGACGTAATCTAGACATGTCTACCAAGTATGTCTAAGGCCCCATTAGTCAATCAAAAGTCCTTTTAGTACTCTCCATCCCTCCTCCCCAACCTCATACCAGTCAGTAGGTCGAATATATTGACTTTGTCAGGGGAAAAGGGCTATTCCATTGAACTCAGATTTATGCTCTCATATTGAGGGGGCTAGACATAATCTAGACATGTCTACCAAGTATGTCTAAGGCCCCATTAGTCAATCAAAAGTCCTTTTAGTACTCTCCCCCCCTCCCCAACCTCATACCAGTCAGTAGGTCGAATATATTGACTTTGCCAGGGAAAAAGGGCTATTCCATTGAACTCAGATTTATGCTCTCATATTGAGGGGGCTAGACGTAATCTAGACATGTCTACCAAGTATGTCTAAGGCCCCATTAGTCAATCAAAAGTCCTTTTAGTACTCTCCCCCCCTCCCCAACCTCATACCAGTCAGTAGGTCGAATATATTGACTTTGCTAGGGAAAAAGGGCTATTCCATTGAACTCAGATTTATGCTCTCATATTGAGGGGGCTAGACATAATCTAGACATGTCTACCAAGTATGTCTAAGGCCCCATTAGTCAATCAAAAGTCCTTTTAGTACTCTCCCCCCCCTCCCCAACCTCATACCAGTCAGTAGGTCGAATATATTGACTTTGCTAGGGAAAAAGGGCTATTCCATTGAACTCAGATTTATGCTCTCATATTGAGGGGGCTAGACATAATCTAGACATGTCTACCAAGTATGTCTAAGGCCCCATTAGTCAATCAAAAGTCCTTTTAGTACTCTCCCCCCCTCCCCAACCTCATACCAGTCAGTAGGTCGAATATATTGACTTTGCCAGGGAAAAAGGGCTATTCCATTGAACTCAGATTTATGCTCTCATATTGAGGGGGCTAGACGTAATCTAGACATGTCTACCAAGTATGTCTAAGGCCCCATTAGTCAATCAAAAGTCCTTTTAGTACTCTCCCCCCTCCCCAACCTCATACCAGTCAGTAGGTCGAATATATTGACTTTGCTAGGGAAAAAGGGCTATTCCATTGAACTCAGATTTATGCTCTCATATTGAGGGGGCTAGACGTAATCTAGACATGTCTACCAAGTATGTCTAAGGCCCCATTAGTCAATCAAAAGTCCTTTTAGTACTCTCCATCCCTCCTCCCCAACCTCATACCAGTCAGTAGGTCGAATATATTGACTTTGTCAGGGGAAAAAGGCTATTCCATTGAACTCAGATTTATGCTCTCATATTGAGGGGGCTAGACGTAATCTAGACATGTCTACCAAGTATGTCTAAGGCCCCATTAGTCAATCAAAAGTCCTTTTAGTACTCTCCCCCCCCTCCCCAACCTCATACCAGTCAGTAGGTCGAATATATTGACTTTGCCAGGGGAAAAGGGCTATTCCATTGAACTCAGATTTATGCTCTCATATTGAGGGGGCTAGACGTAATCTAGACATGTCTACCAAGTATGTCTAAGGCCCCATTAGTCAATCAAAAGTCTGTTTAGTACTCTCCATCCCTCCTCCCAAACCTCAAACCAGTCAGTAGGTCGAATATATTGTCTTTGTCAGGGGAAAAGGGCTATTCCATTGAACTCAGATTTATGCTCTCATATTGAGGGGACTAGACATAATCTAGACATGTCTACCAAGTATGTGTAAGGCCCCATTAGTCAATCAAAAGTCTTTTTAGTACTCTCTCTCCCCCCCCCCCCCCACCCAACCTCATACCAGTCAGTAGGTCGAATATATTGACTTTGTCAGGGGAAAAGGGCTATTCCATTGAACTCAGATTTATGCTCTCATATTGAGGGGGCTAGACATAATCTAGACATGTCTACCAAGTATGTCTAAGGTCTCATTAGTCAATCAAAAGTCTTTTTAGTACTCTCCCCCCCTCCCCAACCTCATACCAGTCAGTAGGTCGAATATATTGACTTTGCCAGGGAAAAAGGGCTATTCCATTGAACTCAGATTTATGCTCTCATATTGAGGGGGCTAGACGTAATCTATACATGTCTACCAAGTATGTCTAAGGCCCCATTAGTCAATCAAAAGTCCTTTTAGTACTCTCCCCCCCTCCCCAACCTCATACCAGTCAGTAGGTCGAATATATTGACTTTGCTAGGGAAAAAGGGCTATTCCATTGAACTCAGATTTATGCTCTCATATTGAGGGGGCTAGACGTAATCTAGACATGTCTACCAAGTATGTCTAAGGCCCCATTAGTCAATCAAAAGTCCTTTTAGTACTCTCCATCCCTCCTCCCCAACCTCATACCAGTCAGTAGGTCGAATATATTGACTTTGTCAGGGGAAAAGGGCTATTCCATTGAACTCAGATTTATGCTCTCATATTGAGGGGGCTAGACGTAATCTAGACATGTCTACCAAGTATGTCTAAGGCCCCATTAGTCAATCAAAAGTCCTTTTAGTACTCTCCCCCCCCTCCCCAACCTCATACCAGTCAGTAGGTCGAATATATTGACTTTGTCAGGGGAAAAGGGCTATTCCATTGAACTCAGATTTATGCTCTCATATTGAGGGGGCTAGACGTAATCTAGACATGTCTACCAAGTATGTCTAAGGCCCCATTAGTCAATCAAAAGTCCTTTTAGTACTCTCCATCCCTCCTCCCCAACCTCATACCAGTCAGTAGGTCGAATATATTGACTTTGTCAGGGGAAAAGGGCTATTCCATTGAACTCAGATTTATGCTCTCATATTGAGGGGGCTAGACATAATCTAGACATGTCTACCAAGTATGTCTAAGGCCCCATTAGTCAATCAAAAGTCCTTTTAGTACTCTCCCCCCCTCCCCAACCTCATACCAGTCAGTAGGTCGAATATATTGACTTTGCCAGGGAAAAAGGGCTATTCCATTGAACTCAGATTTATGCTCTCATATTGAGGGGGCTAGACGTAATCTAGACATGTCTACCAAGTATGTCTAAGGCCCCATTAGTCAATCAAAAGTCCTTTTAGTACTCTCCCCCCCTCCCCAACCTCATACCAGTCAGTAGGTCGAATATATTGACTTTGCTAGGGAAAAAGGGCTATTCCATTGAACTCAGATTTATGCTCTCATATTGAGGGGGCTAGACGTAATCTAGACATGTCTACCAAGTATGTCTAAGGCCCCATTAGTCAATCAAAAGTCTTTGAGATCATTTAAAAAACATTTCTAAGTTATAAATGTACAAAAATTGGATTTATTGCGAATAAAAATGATATATCCGCTTTTGACAGGGTATATATCCTTTTATATCCTGTTTTGACCCATATCCTATAAGTGTGTATAGATATGTACTTGGAGGCATACTTTGAAAAAAACGTCAAATATCAAATATCAAATATCAAATGAACTTCACGCTCGTTAAGTACTTGTCTTACTTTAGAGTAATATGTATTAACCTGAGACAAAGGCACACATTGAATGCATGTTTCCTGTTATTGGGTTGCTTATAAATTTAAGGCAGAAGGTCAATACAATCCAGCAGGATTTTAAATTGCTTGTTCAAAGAATTGCAATCCTAAAATCCCCTTTTGGTATATGGGCTGAATATCACTAATAGAAGTGTTTTATCATTTAAAAATGTTCCTGAGCATTACCCTGAGACTGACATACAATTATCTTTTTAGTTGCTCTCGATTCTGACCGGAGAATGTCTCAGACAGATGAATTTAATTATCCTGATGGAAAAAGCGTTCTGTGCAGTGACACAAGCATGTACCTCATACCTAATAACTATCTGGGTCAGTAAAATATATCAATCTTTTTGTAACGCTAAAATACAATGTCTAGATTCTTGGAAAATAATGCCGAGTCACTGCGCAAAAGCAAGCCTTTGAGTTAATGTTTTATACAGAATATTCATTTCTTCACATGTATATTTTAGAAAAAAAACAACACAACATTTCCATTGAAAATGAAACAAAGTCTTTTTCTGGTATGTTTTTAATATGCCCCTCAGCTAATTACAGTACCATAAACAGTGCAGAAAATGTCAAAATGTTTGGATCCATATAAATTTGGCAAGTATTGTTGGTTGCATACAATAAGCCTTGATGCAACATCCAAACCTAAACACTCATTTCCACTCCAGATGCAGTGGTGATCTTACACTCTAGCTTTGCATATGAGGGATCCTAATAAAATAACATAATTATATCTTCTCATTGCTTTGAAATTGCCTACTTAAGTAACAAATTGTTGCACAATGTGCAAGCAAATTTATATATTTCTTACAGATGCAACTAAATTGTTATAGATGCAACTGTTTACAAAGAATGATAACAAACAAACAAAAAATCTAGGTAGTAAAATGATCATGGTGATTCTGTACAATCTGAGATCAGTATTTGACAGATTCTGCAGATCAAACATTGCTCGCTTATTTGATTAAATGTATGGTGATCAATTGTGAATATTACTATTTTGAAAATTATTTAGTATCTTACTAATAGGGGAGAAATATATCAACAGTGATAAACAGTTTCAAGCTCAACATGTTCTAAAGGTCGAAAATCTCTGAAAATGTTTATGATTTTTCATAAATTTACTTCAATAAAAAAAAAATTCTTTTTTTTTACAAACTTATACAAATTTCAACAGGGACTGATGGTCATTAACACACTCTTTTTAATGTGTGTAAAAAAATGTCAGTTGTCCATTAGATAGCATGTGACTATAAAAAGTTTTTGATAATGTCCTACTTTTATTGTGTGCGTGGATTTGTTAAACTTTGCAGTCTGAGGATATGATGACTGGTATGTTAGAACTGGTCGGTGATGGATATAGAGTATGTCTGAACTATATTTGATATGTCAATCATCTCTTTTTTTCCTTAACAGTCAATTACTGGGAAGCACATCAGATGTGTTTTTTACATGTTTGACGTTCTGATGCAACCTGACCTTAAAAAGTGCTGTTTTGTAGCTGTGGTATCATTTGGTGATCTGGATCTTTTTACCTACTTTTATGATAAAATAAACATTTTCAGACCATGACTCAGAAGACAAAAAAAAATTACTCGGAAGACTGACTGTCTTGATCTATTATTTCTTAAAAGTTCAATAGAAAGGGGAATCGTGGAGTATAATAAATTGTTGCTGTGATAGTTTTTTTCTGTTCTCCTTTGCTCGCTTCAGAGTTATTCCATCCATAAGGTTGTATATTCACTACAACTGTATTGAATATTTTCCAGCAAATGCTTAAAGTATAGCCCCATTCTTGAAGCACATCACAACTACAAATATCATGAAATGTCATTTGTATGAGGGTAGAGTATCTCAAAACACAATCTTTGACACCAATATCCATTTAAATTGGTCCAGTACTGGTAATTACATTTGTCTCCAACTGTTCAGTCATAATGTGAAAGAATTCGATTGCAATATTATCCAAACAGTAATTTCTCAAAGTACACAAAGAAGCTTGGCACAGGATATATTTTTTTGCTGAAAGTATTGTTTTATTTATTCTCAGCAGGTGGGGTTTTGATTTAATGTTGAAATACTCTTCTCAATCAGATCAGAACTGATATTACTATCTCATATATTTTGGCCATTTTCTTAGCAGTTTTAATCTCCAAATTAGCATTTTTGCATTATTTTTGTAATCAAAATTCTTATATTAAAGCCATCTAGTTTCTTGTAACACTCTCTTATCAAGTCTACCCTGATCCTATCTGACCAGAGGTCTCACGATTTGTCAAGTTCACAAAAAAATGTGACTCATATTTGCCTCCACAAGGTTAAAAGAAGTGGTCCATTGAATAATATTCCCAACAACTAATTTTAGAGGGTGTCCTGTTGTCCTTTAAGTCAACAAAATTCTCAACACTAAGTAAGGTTGAACCATAGCCAAGCTATTCATAACATACTCCTTGTTCCGCTATCAACAGTCTAGACAGCATGAAAAAGCTTGTAAACGGCACAATCTGATGGTCATCAGTCTAATACAGAAAGCATTGAACAAACAGTCAAGGCCAACCATCTATTTGATCACATAATATAGTTACTGATCCATCATTTCACTTTATTTGTTGACAGTTTGCTACTGTATAACTACATAAGGTAATGCATACTTCAAGGAGGGGTCCAATGTAGTTCGGTACAAACTAATGATATCAATATCCATATAATTATCATTATCAAACACCTACGTTGATGCCCTGATATTTGCCCATTGAAAATACATTGCAGCCTCGTTTTAAAACCTGGGAGATAACACTTATTGTTATTGCCCAGGTTTAGTGTGACGTGATATCTGGGCACTTCACAGAACTATATTTTGAGGTCATTATGATGTTTCTAACATGATTATAACCATTTCTAACATTACTGACAGCTCAGAACTACAAAAAGTGTGAGATAACCACTCATGTCCCTGATAACATATTTTGGCCCGAGGTGAGGGAGCCAGCAGCCCTCCTCCCCCTACAAGGTTGGGCTGCCAGCTTCTGAACCTCGGGCTAAAATGTTATGAGGGACATATGCAGTAAACACCAAAACATCATAAAAGCACCTGTACAAATGTAGTTTAGTTTCGTTTTTCATTCCAAACTGCTGTATATGGGCTTGCTGCTGACGGGTTGAAGAGACACAGATATGCTTGAGATATTCTGTTGTATTAGAATCTCAACTTGTAAAAGTTTCACCCATATCAAACAGCACAATGTGTGGCATGTAGTTGTATGGCTTTTACATTTGACAGTGTGAAGCACATTTCTTCATCGTGTACTGTGTCAATATCTAAGCGATAAGTTCTGTGTATGTGTCTGACAAAGTATGTGTATTTGCTGGTTACACTTCTCTGCCAACTATTCTTGTGGAGGTTCAGGAATCCATAAGACTGTTTGCCAAAAACTCTTGATGGGACAATGGTTCTTGTGACACAGGACCAGCAAATTCCTGAAGGTGAACAAAACAATCATGGCCAGAATGTGCTATTTCTAAGATAGATTATTTTCTGTGGCTTCCATCTCTCACATCGCTATTAGATATTGAAACATAGGCATCAGAGATGCATCAACCCTCAGCCCTGGTAACTCATTGCACAACATTCGCTCCACACAATATTTGTGAACAAAACGTCACTGCACCAAGGCAAATTGATGCAGGGGTAAAAAACCCATAAAATCTACTTCCTTTGATAGCTTAGGTGTGTCAAGTATCCTGAAACTGTCATCATTTACTCTAGAATTATTGATATGGGCCTGTGACCTTGAAAAGCAGGTTAAGGTCACCGTCCATCAAACTCATCTGGAGTCTTCCCAGATTCTTATGTGTGTCAATTTTCATGAAGCTGCCATCATTTGTTCTTAAGTTATCACGATGACAAGGATGATTTCACATAATTGTCCCTGTGACCTTGAAATCAGGTGAAGGTCATGTTCCATCAAGAGAAGTCTGAGGTCTTCACCAGATGCTTGTGTGTGTCAAATCTCATAAAGCTGCCATCATTCGTTCTTGAGTTATTGCGATTCTTGGGATTTTTTATAATATTTTATAAAAATCATAATTGTTCCTGTGACCTTGAAAAATAGGTCAAGGTCGCCGTCCACCGAACTAGTCCGAGGTTTTCACCAGATGCTTATGTGTGTAAAGTTTCATGAAGCTGCCATCATTTGTTCTTGAGTTATCACGATGACAAGGATGATTTCACATAATTATCCCTGTGACCTTGAAAAGTAGGTGAAGGTCATGTTTCAAAGAAAAAATTCTGAGGTCTTCACCAGATGCTTGTGTGTGTCAAATCTCATAAAGCTGCCATCATTCGTTCTTGAGTTAATGCGATTCTTGGGATTTCACGTAATTGTCCCTGTGACCTTGAAAAATAGGTCAAGGTCGCTGTCCACCAAACTAGTTTGAGGTTTTCACCAGATGCTTATGCGTGTAAAGTTTCATGAAGCTGCCATCATTTGTTCTTAAGTTATCACAATGACAAGGATGATTTCACATAATTGTCCCTGTGACCTTGAAATCAGGTGAAGGTCATGTTCCATCAAGAGAAGTCTGAGGTCTTCACCAGATGCTTGTGTGTGTCAAATCTCATAAAGCTGCCATCATTTGTTCTTGAGTTATTGCGATTCTTGGGATTTCACATAATTGTCCCTGTGACCTTGAAAAATAGGTCAAGGTCGCCGTCCACCAAACTAGTCCGAGGTTTTCACCAGATGCTTATGCGTGTAAAGTTTCATGAAGCTGCCATCATTTGTTCTTGAGTTATCACGATGACAAGGATGATTTCACATAATTATCCCTGTGACCTTGAAAAATAGGTAAAGGTCATGTTTCAAAGATAAAATTCTGAGGTCTTCACCAGATGCTTGTGTGTGTCAAATCTCATAAAGCTGCCATCATTCGTTCTTGAGTTATTGCGATTCTTGGGATTTCACATAATTGTCCGTGACCTTGAAAAATAGGTCAAGGTCGCCATCCATCGAACTCATTCGAGGTTTTCACCAGATGCATATGTGTGTCAAGTTTCATGAAGCTGCCATCATTTGTTCTCGAGTTACCGCGATGACAAGGATGATTTCACATAATTGTCCCTGTGACCTTGAAATCAGGTGAAGGTCATGTTTCATAGAAAAATTCTGAGGTCTTCACCAGATACTTATGTGTGTCAAATCTAATAAAGCTACCATTATTAGTTCTTGAGTTATTGTGATTCTTGGGATTTCACATAATTGTCCCTGTGACCTTGAAAAATAGGTCAAGGTCGCCGTCCATCGAACTCGTCCGAGGTTTTCACCAGATGCATATGTGTGTCAAGTTTCATGAAGCTGCCATCATTTGTTCTCGAGTTATCACGATGACAAGATGATTTCACATAATTGTCCCTGTGACCTTGAAAAGTAGGTGAAGGTCATGTTTCATAGAAAAAATTCTGAGGTCTTCACCAGATACTTATGTGTGTCAAATCTCATAAAGCTACCATTATTCGTTCTTGAGTTATTGTGATTCTTGGGATTTCACATAATTGTTCCTGTGACCTTGAAAAATAGGTCAAGGTCGCCGTCCATCGAACTCGTCCGAGGTTTTTACCAGATGCATATGTGTGTCAAGTTTCATGAAGCTGCCATCATTTGTTCTTGAGTTATCGCGATGACAAGGATGTTCGCTACAGACATACATACATACATACATACATACATACATACAGACATACATACATACCCACGCCAGGAGTACTGCAATACCCTCAGCCTGATTACATCAGGGGCTGAGGGTAAAAAAGGCCAATTAAAGTGATAAAAATGATGACTATCTGATTTATGGTACAGAATGGCATACCACAATATGGTTATATTGAGAAACTGTGGTAACCCTCTATTCAGTTGTATCCGGATTTAACTGTTTGTTCACGTTTTGTGTGGACACTGATCTAGCATTCTGTAAATAGTTCACCATGTAGAAGCCCAGTTTTGTAAATCTTCTATGATCATCTACATAATTATGATAATAGACCGACCACATATTCTGCTCGGGAAATGCCTGAGCTTGATCTCTGTAGTGTCATTTTCAACATCATGACTCATATCAGCATGTGACATTTAGAATTCTCAATTCTGTCATACCAACAATATATTTCATTCATATCCAGAATAAATCAATCAAATAAAATAAAATAAAAACTTTTTCACTGACAAAATATTCATCTTGTCTTCATATTATCTATCAATACTATTTTCACACGGTAATGTTATTTGATGGTACTGAAATTGAATTTTGCACCTAAAAAGTTGGCTACTGAAATTGGCGGGAAATGTTAATTGTGGGGAAAGTGTGGGTGCAGCTAACAGGCAGTTATGATATTTGGCGGGAGTATGGTTTGCACAGACTGAACATGATCTAACAGAGGTGAAAACCGGGAGGTAAAGGGTCAAGTGCTTTGCCTCTTACACAATATACCTCCATTTTACATACCAAAGCATAAATACATCGTGTTTCCCTAAATACAATATCATCAGTTTTCCTGATCAAATTCATTTATGACAACTGAGATTTAAGAAAATTGCATTTTTCTGTCAGAACAAAGTGCATAATTTAGTATGCAAGATATATCTACCATATATGTTATGATAGTTGTATTATGCTTAGTAGTAGGATGGTGTTAAATTTAAGTTTTTACATTTCATTTAATCTCTCAGTCAAATATCTGTCAATGCTTTACATCACCAGAGTAATATTTTTGTCAAGATATAAATATTCAGTACAGAAGAAATCTATTCATTCATTAGACCATGTAAATTAATAACCTTGGGTTATGCATTCATCTAAACTATGGGAGATGTCAACATTTTATATCACAGGAGATCCTATTCTTAATCAAGAGCCAATGAATGTTTTTCATTGACTTACATTTCATTCAGACCAAAGCCTCGTGAGAGTGAATAATAATAAGTTATTTGCCTCCCTGGGGCCAGCTTTCCTTCAAACATGGTGTTAAATAGCTCCTTAGGGATGATAATAGTCAAAGGATTTACTGCTTGATTAAACATAATATGTTGAAAATGTAAGAACACAAAAATATGTTTAACATAATATTTTCTTCTTTACCAACAATAAAAGTATAAAGATAAAAGCAAGAAAATGCATTCCTTAATCCAGGCTTGGTCTTATATGATGTAAAATTATGCCATAATTAATGCTGTGCATTGATACTTCAGTTTGCTATGAAACAGTTTTGTGAAGCTTAAGATTCATGCAAGGATATACAAGTAAAGTTTGAGTGTTTATATTTTCAGAAATGCTGTACACCTAGCATTGTCTGACATGCATATTGTTAAACCATTGTCATCTTTGTTTGTACGTGACTGAAATATGTATGCCAAATACCAACATATTTTTTAATGCAACCCCAAACAAAAATCTTTGTTGAGCAGACTGAAGCTGTTTGCGAGACTGACTCCACAATGCACTGCTGAACAATATTTGCAAAATGGTATTCAGCTGATAATTTGCTTAAATATTCAGGTATTTCTGTACCAAGACTGGGACTTTTTTCTTGGAACTAAATATGAAAAGAATGGAATATTAAACACACTTCCTAATGAAGAAGAAATGGTGCAAATCAGAGAACTGTAACAAGAATATCAAACTAGTCTTCTCAATTTCAGATATTAGAATCTAAAAATGGAACGTTATTCAATCACAAGAGTATTTTTTCAGCAGGCTGTGCTTATTTGTATGGTAAGAATAAGCCACATTATTTGGCATTTCACTGTTTTTCTATGAAAAATAAAAAAACGAATACAATAGAATCTCACTTTTCTCTGTTTCATTCAAAATTAAGATCTCCTGATAAATATAACTTTATTAACCTAACAACATATTGACACATAACATGTGTAGATATTTTAAAATAACTTTCTCTCTTTTACTCTGATAAAAATGATTTTGAGATTTATGCTTATTGACCCTATTACATTAAATGTCATATTCCCTAGGATTCTTATGTAACACATTTCTGTTGCATATGTTGAGGTCTTTTCAGTCAAACCTTGTTGATAATAGCACAGCCAATATCTAAGAGGACAGAGTGTTTTTTTTTCTTCATCTGAACTCTTTTTCTTTTGAGGAATAAATAACTGTTGTATCATGTGACCTCATAGCCTCATCATACAGTCACTACATATGCTCTGTAATGTCCTATCTTAATAAAACAATTTTAGCTCAATTCAAAATATTTATTGACAGAAATAAGAGCTTTTCCTTAAGGAGAAAAAAAGGTACATTTGCAAGAGGCACTTCTGTGTGAGATGAATTCAAATGCTTGCTAAGAATGTGGTTTTGCAAACAAGTTCTGATTCATCTTCAAACTGACATATATTTAATCCTCAGTATTAAATATTCATGAATTTGTTATTTGTGTTTTATATATTCTTTGTTTACACTAAATAATATCTTCCAAATTTGGTTACTGGTTGACATTGGATTTCGATAAAAGTGAATCTGTTTGTTATATTAGTGTTGGAAATTTTATTTGCCGTGTTGCCTATAGCCAGTAACATTTGACCCAGGGGCAGCAACATTTGAGATCATTTTCTAATATATTTCATTATTTACTGATTAAAACTGGCATATGGCAAGCAACATTTAAAGACATATTTCAGACACAAATATTGCTGTCACAATCTTTAACCATTATCTCCAAACAACTTCAATTTTGTTTTGTACACAAAAGCAACTTCT
>CASGGN010000008.1:0-23689 GCA_949316495.1 Amphiduros pacificus | reverse complement strand
TCACAGTGCACCAATTCGAAGCCACTGTATAATCCTATTTAAACATGCAACTTTCAAACTTCACTAAAAAATTGTTAAAATGTTTCAATTGATCCTTTCTTATTTTTTCCTAATAGAAAAATACTGTAATATTCATTTAAAGGCAAAGAAAATATACATTCACCTGGAAAATTTTCGGCTGTGTTGGTCTCAAACCAGACCTTATGTGCAAATGCGTTTTTTTAAGGCAGACTTCATGAATATCAAATAATTTTAGAACTGCCCCCAAATTTTTTTTAAAATATTAATTAGCTTTCATTTGAATTTTCTGTCATCATTACATGTTATATTTTAAATATTTATCAAAAGATTTCCTGTCATATGCTTTGTTTGGTTTTAATAGCCCTCATCTGACAGACACCCACGCATCTGTAATATAGGTTAATCGTATCACATTTTGACCCGGATCTTATTTGTGCACTGTGACCTGAACCAGGTGGCAGTCCAAAGGATCTGAAAAAATACTAACCAAATCTAAAACTACTGTGTGTTCTGCACCCCATGTGCAAATTTGAAATTTTTGGTGTGTCTTTTAGGGTGATTAAGGCTGTTTTTGAAGTTTTGGCCTTCAGGATATTGAGATTGCTGTTTTTCTCTGGATGTAGTGGACTGGTTTTTGGGCATGTGAAGCTGTCAGGCAGTACTCTATCTATTTGACCTGAAAATAGTGAGTACAAAATACATCAATGATGATGTTATAACCTTTAATCACCCTATTTGACATCAATTTGATAACTTTTTGGACTTATTTGGGTGGCCGACCTGAAAATCACTTGTGAAATTCAGTGAAATTTGGAAATGTAAATGTGTCGTTTTGATGATTATCAATCATTTTCATTCTATATTATTTAAATTTACAAATAGAGCTTATATGTGACATCACTTAAACATAATTTTCAAGAATTCATATGCAAAATTTTTTTTTTTTTTCAAGATTTTAGATTTTGGTGACGCGTATGTGTACATTTTGCTTATTGGGACAAAAATCTTTTTTTTAAAAAAGGTTACGTTTCACCATTTTTCAATTTATTGTGATGAATTATGTTTTATTTTGTGTTTTGAAATTTAAATTTGACTTTCTTACACATAATAAGTGTTTGATTTCTTTATTTTCAAGATTTTGGTGTGTTTATAGGGCTTAACAGATATGCGGCCACCATGCCCAGTCAGTGTTCAAATCTGTGTAAGGGCTTCCAAAAAGGTATTTAAATGCATTCAGCTGGATGAATTCAAATTTGTGGATTGAGAAAGATGGCTAAATGAAAGTGCAATCATGAAAAATGTAAGAGAATCATTAATTTGTATCTGACTCTGTCATGGCAGAAGGGTCAAGTTGGCCTAAAATGACATTTTCACTCAGTGTCAATGCATCTCCCTTGTTTATGCTGTTTTGTGACCATCAAACAAGTGAGATGTATGAACTACTTATGTGATTACTGGTAAATTATAACTAACATATGGCATAAGTCAGTTACCTTGTATCACTTTAAATTTCGATCACCAGCTGGATAGACAGGCACATAACCATATGTCTATATTATGGGGTCTCGGCCATCATTAGAGCCTTGTTTGGACCCATCTAATAGTTTAGAATGCACATTTTTTTGCCATTTGCCTCATTCCACTCTGTAAATATAAGAAAAATACATTTCATGACAATTTTCACAATTTTCACAAATCACTGACAAATGCTGAACCAGGTGGCAGTCCAAAGGATCTGAAAAAATACTAACCAAATCTAAAACTACTGTGTGTTCTGCACCCCATGTGCAAATTTGAAATTTTTGGTGTGTCTTTTAGGGTGATTAAGGCTGTTTTTGAAGTTTTGGCCTTCAGGATATTGAGATTGCTGTTTTTCTCTGGATGTAGTGGACTGGTTTTTGGGCATGTGAAGCTGTCAGGCAGTACTCTATCTATTTGACCTGAAAATAGTGAGTACAAAATACATCAATGATGATGTTATAACCTTTAATCACCCTATTTGACATCAATTTGATAACTTTTTGGACTTATTTGGGTGGCCGACCTGAAAATCACTTGTGAAATTCAGTGAAATTTGGAAATGTAAATGTGTCGTTTTGATGATTATCAATCATTTTCATTCTATATTATTTAAATTTACAAATAGAGCTTATATGTGACATCACTTAAACATAATTTTCAAGAATTCATATGCAAAATTTTTTTTTTTTTTCAAGATTTTAGATTTTGGTGACGCGTATGTGTACATTTTGCTTATTGGGACAAAAATCTTTTTTTTAAAAAAGGTTACGTTTCACCATTTTTCAATTTATTGTGATGAATTATGTTTTATTTTGTGTTTTGAAATTTAAATTTGACTTTCTTACACATAATAAGTGTTTGATTTCTTTATTTTCAAGATTTTGGTGTGTTTATAGGGCTTAACAGATATGCGGCCACCATGCCCAGTCAGTGTTCAAATCTGTGTAAGGGCTTCCAAAAAGGTATTTAAATGCATTCAGCTGGATGAATTCAAATTTGTGGATTGAGAAAGATGGCTAAATGAAAGTGCAATCATGAAAAATGTAAGAGAATCATTAATTTGTATCTGACTCTGTCATGGCAGAAGGGTCAAGTTGGCCTAAAATGACATTTTCACTCAGTGTCAATGCATCTCCCTTGTTTATGCTGTTTTGTGACCATCAAACAAGTGAGATGTATGAACTACTTATGTGATTACTGGTAAATTATAACTAACATATGGCATAAGTCAGTTACCTTGTATCACTTTAAATTTCGATCACCAGCTGGATAGACAGGCACATAACCATATGTCTATATTATGGGGTCTCGGCCATCATTAGAGCCTTGTTTGGACCCATCTAATAGTTTAGAATGCACATTTTTTTGCCATTTGCCTCATTCCACTCTGTAAATATAAGAAAAATACATTTCATGACAATTTTCACAATTTTCACAAATCACTGACAAATGCTGAAGGTCACAGTGCACCAATTCGAAGCCACTGTATAATCCTATTTAAACATGCAACTTTCAAACTTCACTAAAAAATTGTTAAAATGTTTCAATTGATCCTTTCTTATTTTTTCCTAATAGAAAAATACTGTAATATTCATTTAAAGGCAAAGAAAATATACATTCACCTGGAAAATTTTCGGCTGTGTTGGTCTCAAACCAGACCTTATGTGCAAATGCGTTTTTTTAAGGCAGACTTCATGAATATCAAATAATTTTAGAACTGCCCCCAAATTTTTTTTAAAATATTAATTAGCTTTCATTTGAATTTTCTGTCATCATTACATGTTATATTTTAAATATTTATCAAAAGATTTCCTGTCATATGCTTTGTTTGGTTTTAATAGCCCTCATCTGACAGACACCCACGCATCTGTAATATAGGTTAATCGTATCACATTTTGACCCGGATCTTATTTGTGCACTGTGACCTGAACCAGGTGGCAGTCCAAAGGATCTGAAAAAATACTAACCAAATCTAAAACTACTGTGTGTTCTGCACCCCATGTGCAAATTTGAAATTTTTGGTGTGTCTTTTAGGGTGATTAAGGCTGTTTTTGAAGTTTTGGCCTTCAGGATATTGAGATTGCTGTTTTTCTCTGGATGTAGTGGACTGGTTTTTGGGCATGTGAAGCTGTCAGGCAGTACTCTATCTATTTGACCTGAAAATAGTGAGTACAAAATACATCAATGATGATGTTATAACCTTTAATCACCCTATTTGACATCAATTTGATAACTTTTTGGACTTATTTGGGTGGCCGACCTGAAAATCACTTGTGAAATTCAGTGAAATTTGGAAATGTAAATGTGTCGTTTTGATGATTATCAATCATTTTCATTCTATATTATTTAAATTTACAAATAGAGCTTATATGTGACATCACTTAAACATAATTTTCAAGAATTCATATGCAAAATTTTTTTTTTTTTTCAAGATTTTAGATTTTGGTGACGCGTATGTGTACATTTTGCTTATTGGGACAAAAATCTTTTTTTTAAAAAAGGTTACGTTTCACCATTTTTCAATTTATTGTGATGAATTATGTTTTATTTTGTGTTTTGAAATTTAAATTTGACTTTCTTACACATAATAAGTGTTTGATTTCTTTATTTTCAAGATTTTGGTGTGTTTATAGGGCTTAACAGATATGCGGCCACCATGCCCAGTCAGTGTTCAAATCTGTGTAAGGGCTTCCAAAAAGGTATTTAAATGCATTCAGCTGGATGAATTCAAATTTGTGGATTGAGAAAGATGGCTAAATGAAAGTGCAATCATGAAAAATGTAAGAGAATCATTAATTTGTATCTGACTCTGTCATGGCAGAAGGGTCAAGTTGGCCTAAAATGACATTTTCACTCAGTGTCAATGCATCTCCCTTGTTTATGCTGTTTTGTGACCATCAAACAAGTGAGATGTATGAACTACTTATGTGATTACTGGTAAATTATAACTAACATATGGCATAAGTCAGTTACCTTGTATCACTTTAAATTTCGATCACCAGCTGGATAGACAGGCACATAACCATATGTCTATATTATGGGGTCTCGGCCATCATTAGAGCCTTGTTTGGACCCATCTAATAGTTTAGAATGCACATTTTTTTGCCATTTGCCTCATTCCACTCTGTAAATATAAGAAAAATACATTTCATGACAATTTTCACAATTTTCACAAATCACTGACAAATGCTGAAGGTCACAGTGCACCAATTCGAAGCCACTGTATAATCCTATTTAAACATGCAACTTTCAAACTTCACTAAAAAATTGTTAAAATGTTTCAATTGATCCTTTCTTATTTTTTCCTAATAGAAAAATACTGTAATATTCATTTAAAGGCAAAGAAAATATACATTCACCTGGAAAATTTTCGGCTGTGTTGGTCTCAAACCAGACCTTATGTGCAAATGCGTTTTTTTAAGGCAGACTTCATGAATATCAAATAATTTTAGAACTGCCCCCAAATTTTTTTTAAAATATTAATTAGCTTTCATTTGAATTTTCTGTCATCATTACATGTTATATTTTAAATATTTATCAAAAGATTTCCTGTCATATGCTTTGTTTGGTTTTAATAGCCCTCATCTGACAGACACCCACGCATCTGTAATATAGGTTAATCGTATCACATTTTGACCCGGATCTTATTTGTGCACTGTGACCTGAACCAGGTGGCAGTCCAAAGGATCTGAAAAAATACTAACCAAATCTAAAACTACTGTGTGTTCTGCACCCCATGTGCAAATTTGAAATTTTTGGTGTGTCTTTTAGGGTGATTAAGGCTGTTTTTGAAGTTTTGGCCTTCAGGATATTGAGATTGCTGTTTTTCTCTGGATGTAGTGGACTGGTTTTTGGGCATGTGAAGCTGTCAGGCAGTACTCTATCTATTTGACCTGAAAATAGTGAGTACAAAATACATCAATGATGATGTTATAACCTTTAATCACCCTATTTGACATCAATTTGATAACTTTTTGGACTTATTTGGGTGGCCGACCTGAAAATCACTTGTGAAATTCAGTGAAATTTGGAAATGTAAATGTGTCGTTTTGATGATTATCAATCATTTTCATTCTATATTATTTAAATTTACAAATAGAGCTTATATGTGACATCACTTAAACATAATTTTCAAGAATTCATATGCAAAATTTTTTTTTTTTTTCAAGATTTTAGATTTTGGTGACGCGTATGTGTACATTTTGCTTATTGGGACAAAAATCTTTTTTTTAAAAAAGGTTACGTTTCACCATTTTTCAATTTATTGTGATGAATTATGTTTTATTTTGTGTTTTGAAATTTAAATTTGACTTTCTTACACATAATAAGTGTTTGATTTCTTTATTTTCAAGATTTTGGTGTGTTTATAGGGCTTAACAGATATGCGGCCACCATGCCCAGTCAGTGTTCAAATCTGTGTAAGGGCTTCCAAAAAGGTATTTAAATGCATTCAGCTGGATGAATTCAAATTTGTGGATTGAGAAAGATGGCTAAATGAAAGTGCAATCATGAAAAATGTAAGAGAATCATTAATTTGTATCTGACTCTGTCATGGCAGAAGGGTCAAGTTGGCCTAAAATGACATTTTCACTCAGTGTCAATGCATCTCCCTTGTTTATGCTGTTTTGTGACCATCAAACAAGTGAGATGTATGAACTACTTATGTGATTACTGGTAAATTATAACTAACATATGGCATAAGTCAGTTACCTTGTATCACTTTAAATTTCGATCACCAGCTGGATAGACAGGCACATAACCATATGTCTATATTATGGGGTCTCGGCCATCATTAGAGCCTTGTTTGGACCCATCTAATAGTTTAGAATGCACATTTTTTTGCCATTTGCCTCATTCCACTCTGTAAATATAAGAAAAATACATTTCATGACAATTTTCACAATTTTCACAAATCACTGACAAATGCTGAAGGTCACAGTGCACCAATTCGAAGCCACTGTATAATCCTATTTAAACATGCAACTTTCAAACTTCACTAAAAAATTGTTAAAATGTTTCAATTGATCCTTTCTTATTTTTTCCTAATAGAAAAATACTGTAATATTCATTTAAAGGCAAAGAAAATATACATTCACCTGGAAAATTTTCGGCTGTGTTGGTCTCAAACCAGACCTTATGTGCAAATGCGTTTTTTTAAGGCAGACTTCATGAATATCAAATAATTTTAGAACTGCCCCCAAATTTTTTTTAAAATATTAATTAGCTTTCATTTGAATTTTCTGTCATCATTACATGTTATATTTTAAATATTTATCAAAAGATTTCCTGTCATATGCTTTGTTTGGTTTTAATAGCCCTCATCTGACAGACACCCACGCATCTGTAATATAGGTTAATCGTATCACATTTTGACCCGGATCTTATTTGTGCACTGTGACCTGAACCAGGTGGCAGTCCAAAGGATCTGAAAAAATACTAACCAAATCTAAAACTACTGTGTGTTCTGCACCCCATGTGCAAATTTGAAATTTTTGGTGTGTCTTTTAGGGTGATTAAGGCTGTTTTTGAAGTTTTGGCCTTCAGGATATTGAGATTGCTGTTTTTCTCTGGATGTAGTGGACTGGTTTTTGGGCATGTGAAGCTGTCAGGCAGTACTCTATCTATTTGACCTGAAAATAGTGAGTACAAAATACATCAATGATGATGTTATAACCTTTAATCACCCTATTTGACATCAATTTGATAACTTTTTGGACTTATTTGGGTGGCCGACCTGAAAATCACTTGTGAAATTCAGTGAAATTTGGAAATGTAAATGTGTCGTTTTGATGATTATCAATCATTTTCATTCTATATTATTTAAATTTACAAATAGAGCTTATATGTGACATCACTTAAACATAATTTTCAAGAATTCATATGCAAAATTTTTTTTTTTTTTCAAGATTTTAGATTTTGGTGACGCGTATGTGTACATTTTGCTTATTGGGACAAAAATCTTTTTTTTAAAAAAGGTTACGTTTCACCATTTTTCAATTTATTGTGATGAATTATGTTTTATTTTGTGTTTTGAAATTTAAATTTGACTTTCTTACACATAATAAGTGTTTGATTTCTTTATTTTCAAGATTTTGGTGTGTTTATAGGGCTTAACAGATATGCGGCCACCATGCCCAGTCAGTGTTCAAATCTGTGTAAGGGCTTCCAAAAAGGTATTTAAATGCATTCAGCTGGATGAATTCAAATTTGTGGATTGAGAAAGATGGCTAAATGAAAGTGCAATCATGAAAAATGTAAGAGAATCATTAATTTGTATCTGACTCTGTCATGGCAGAAGGGTCAAGTTGGCCTAAAATGACATTTTCACTCAGTGTCAATGCATCTCCCTTGTTTATGCTGTTTTGTGACCATCAAACAAGTGAGATGTATGAACTACTTATGTGATTACTGGTAAATTATAACTAACATATGGCATAAGTCAGTTACCTTGTATCACTTTAAATTTCGATCACCAGCTGGATAGACAGGCACATAACCATATGTCTATATTATGGGGTCTCGGCCATCATTAGAGCCTTGTTTGGACCCATCTAATAGTTTAGAATGCACATTTTTTTGCCATTTGCCTCATTCCACTCTGTAAATATAAGA
Organism: Amphiduros pacificus; assembly: GCA_949316495.1. NCBI lineage: Eukaryota > Metazoa > Annelida > Polychaeta > Phyllodocida > Hesionidae > Amphiduros > Amphiduros pacificus. The sequence goes on along the minus strand of CASGGN010000008.1, from coordinate 15,535 downwards.
AAAATACATTTCATGACAATTTTCACAATTTTCACAAATCACTGACAAATGCTGAACCAGGTGGCAGTCCAAAGGATCTGAAAAAATACTAACCAAATCTAAAACTACTGTGTGTTCTGCACCCCATGTGCAAATTTGAAATTTTTGGTGTGTCTTTTAGGGTGATTAAGGCTGTTTTTGAAGTTTTGGCCTTCAGGATATTGAGATTGCTGTTTTTCTCTGGATGTAGTGGACTGGTTTTTGGGCATGTGAAGCTGTCAGGCAGTACTCTATCTATTTGACCTGAAAATAGTGAGTACAAAATACATCAATGATGATGTTATAACCTTTAATCACCCTATTTGACATCAATTTGATAACTTTTTGGACTTATTTGGGTGGCCGACCTGAAAATCACTTGTGAAATTCAGTGAAATTTGGAAATGTAAATGTGTCGTTTTGATGATTATCAATCATTTTCATTCTATATTATTTAAATTTACAAATAGAGCTTATATGTGACATCACTTAAACATAATTTTCAAGAATTCATATGCAAAATTTTTTTTTTTTTTCAAGATTTTAGATTTTGGTGACGCGTATGTGTACATTTTGCTTATTGGGACAAAAATCTTTTTTTAAAAAAGGTTACGTTTCACCATTTTTCAATTTATTGTGATGAATTATGTTTTATTTTGTGTTTTGAAATTTAAATTTGACTTTCTTACACATAATAAGTGTTTGATTTCTTTATTTTCAAGATTTTGGTGTGTTTATAGGGCTTAACAGATATGCGGCCACCATGCCCAGTCAGTGTTCAAATCTGTGTAAGGGCTTCCAAAAAGGTATTTAAATGCATTCAGCTGGATGAATTCAAATTTGTGGATTGAGAAAGATGGCTAAATGAAAGTGCAATCATGAAAAATGTAAGAGAATCATTAATTTGTATCTGACTCTGTCATGGCAGAAGGGTCAAGTTGGCCTAAAATGACATTTTCACTCAGTGTCAATGCATCTCCCTTGTTTATGCTGTTTTGTGACCATCAAACAAGTGAGATGTATGAACTACTTATGTGATTACTGGTAAATTATAACTAACATATGGCATAAGTCAGTTACCTTGTATCACTTTAAATTTCGATCACCAGCTGGATAGACAGGCACATAACCATATGTCTATATTATGGGGTCTCGGCCATCATTAGAGCCTTGTTTGGACCCATCTAATAGTTTAGAATGCACATTTTTTTGCCATTTGCCTCATTCCACTCTGTAAATATAAGAAAAATACATTTCATGACAATTTTCACAATTTTCACAAATCACTGACAAATGCTGAACCAGGTGGCAGTCCAAAGGATCTGAAAAAATACTAACCAAATCTAAAACTACTGTGTGTTCTGCACCCCATGTGCAAATTTGAAATTTTTGGTGTGTCTTTTAGGGTGATTAAGGCTGTTTTTGAAGTTTTGGCCTTCAGGATATTGAGATTGCTGTTTTTCTCTGGATGTAGTGGACTGGTTTTTGGGCATGTGAAGCTGTCAGGCAGTACTCTATCTATTTGACCTGAAAATAGTGAGTACAAAATACATCAATGATGATGTTATAACCTTTAATCACCCTATTTGACATCAATTTGATAACTTTTTGGACTTATTTGGGTGGCCGACCTGAAAATCACTTGTGAAATTCAGTGAAATTTGGAAATGTAAATGTGTCGTTTTGATGATTATCAATCATTTTCATTCTATATTATTTAAATTTACAAATAGAGCTTATATGTGACATCACTTAAACATAATTTTCAAGAATTCATATGCAAAATTTTTTTTTTTTTTCAAGATTTTAGATTTTGGTGACGCGTATGTGTACATTTTGCTTATTGGGACAAAAATCTTTTTTTTAAAAAAGGTTACGTTTCACCATTTTTCAATTTATTGTGATGAATTATGTTTTATTTTGTGTTTTGAAATTTAAATTTGACTTTCTTACACATAATAAGTGTTTGATTTCTTTATTTTCAAGATTTTGGTGTGTTTATAGGGCTTAACAGATATGCGGCCACCATGCCCAGTCAGTGTTCAAATCTGTGTAAGGGCTTCCAAAAAGGTATTTAAATGCATTCAGCTGGATGAATTCAAATTTGTGGATTGAGAAAGATGGCTAAATGAAAGTGCAATCATGAAAAATGTAAGAGAATCATTAATTTGTATCTGACTCTGTCATGGCAGAAGGGTCAAGTTGGCCTAAAATGACATTTTCACTCAGTGTCAATGCATCTCCCTTGTTTATGCTGTTTTGTGACCATCAAACAAGTGAGATGTATGAACTACTTATGTGATTACTGGTAAATTATAACTAACATATGGCATAAGTCAGTTACCTTGTATCACTTTAAATTTCGATCACCAGCTGGATAGACAGGCACATAACCATATGTCTATATTATGGGGTCTCGGCCATCATTAGAGCCTTGTTTGGACCCATCTAATAGTTTAGAATGCACATTTTTTTGCCATTTGCCTCATTCCACTCTGTAAATATAAGAAAAATACATTTCATGACAATTTTCACAATTTTCACAAATCACTGACAAATGCTGAACCAGGTGGCAGTCCAAAGGATCTGAAAAAATACTAACCAAATCTAAAACTACTGTGTGTTCTGCACCCCATGTGCAAATTTGAAATTTTTGGTGTGTCTTTTAGGGTGATTAAGGCTGTTTTTGAAGTTTTGGCCTTCAGGATATTGAGATTGCTGTTTTTCTCTGGATGTAGTGGACTGGTTTTTGGGCATGTGAAGCTGTCAGGCAGTACTCTATCTATTTGACCTGAAAATAGTGAGTACAAAATACATCAATGATGATGTTATAACCTTTAATCACCCTATTTGACATCAATTTGATAACTTTTTGGACTTATTTGGGTGGCCGACCTGAAAATCACTTGTGAAATTCAGTGAAATTTGGAAATGTAAATGTGTCGTTTTGATGATTATCAATCATTTTCATTCTATATTATTTAAATTTACAAATAGAGCTTATATGTGACATCACTTAAACATAATTTTCAAGAATTCATATGCAAAATTTTTTTTTTTTTTCAAGATTTTAGATTTTGGTGACGCGTATGTGTACATTTTGCTTATTGGGACAAAAATCTTTTTTTTAAAAAAGGTTACGTTTCACCATTTTTCAATTTATTGTGATGAATTATGTTTTATTTTGTGTTTTGAAATTTAAATTTGACTTTCTTACACATAATAAGTGTTTGATTTCTTTATTTTCAAGATTTTGGTGTGTTTATAGGGCTTAACAGATATGCGGCCACCATGCCCAGTCAGTGTTCAAATCTGTGTAAGGGCTTCCAAAAAGGTATTTAAATGCATTCAGCTGGATGAATTCAAATTTGTGGATTGAGAAAGATGGCTAAATGAAAGTGCAATCATGAAAAATGTAAGAGAATCATTAATTTGTATCTGACTCTGTCATGGCAGAAGGGTCAAGTTGGCCTAAAATGACATTTTCACTCAGTGTCAATGCATCTCCCTTGTTTATGCTGTTTTGTGACCATCAAACAAGTGAGATGTATGAACTACTTATGTGATTACTGGTAAATTATAACTAACATATGGCATAAGTCAGTTACCTTGTATCACTTTAAATTTCGATCACCAGCTGGATAGACAGGCACATAACCATATGTCTATATTATGGGGTCTCGGCCATCATTAGAGCCTTGTTTGGACCCATCTAATAGTTTAGAATGCACATTTTTTTGCCATTTGCCTCATTCCACTCTGTAAATATAAGAAAAATACATTTCATGACAATTTTCACAATTTTCACAAATCACTGACAAATGCTGAACCAGGTGGCAGTCCAAAGGATCTGAAAAAATACTAACCAAATCTAAAACTACTGTGTGTTCTGCACCCCATGTGCAAATTTGAAATTTTTGGTGTGTCTTTTAGGGTGATTAAGGCTGTTTTTGAAGTTTTGGCCTTCAGGATATTGAGATTGCTGTTTTTCTCTGGATGTAGTGGACTGGTTTTTGGGCATGTGAAGCTGTCAGGCAGTACTCTATCTATTTGACCTGAAAATAGTGAGTACAAAATACATCAATGATGATGTTATAACCTTTAATCACCCTATTTGACATCAATTTGATAACTTTTTGGACTTATTTGGGTGGCCGACCTGAAAATCACTTGTGAAATTCAGTGAAATTTGGAAATGTAAATGTGTCGTTTTGATGATTATCAATCATTTTCATTCTATATTATTTAAATTTACAAATAGAGCTTATATGTGACATCACTTAAACATAATTTTCAAGAATTCATATGCAAAATTTTTTTTTTTTTTCAAGATTTTAGATTTTGGTGACGCGTATGTGTACATTTTGCTTATTGGGACAAAAATCTTTTTTTTAAAAAAGGTTACGTTTCACCATTTTTCAATTTATTGTGATGAATTATGTTTTATTTTGTGTTTTGAAATTTAAATTTGACTTTCTTACACATAATAAGTGTTTGATTTCTTTATTTTCAAGATTTTGGTGTGTTTATAGGGCTTAACAGATATGCGGCCACCATGCCCAGTCAGTGTTCAAATCTGTGTAAGGGCTTCCAAAAAGGTATTTAAATGCATTCAGCTGGATGAATTCAAATTTGTGGATTGAGAAAGATGGCTAAATGAAAGTGCAATCATGAAAAATGTAAGAGAATCATTAATTTGTATCTGACTCTGTCATGGCAGAAGGGTCAAGTTGGCCTAAAATGACATTTTCACTCAGTGTCAATGCATCTCCCTTGTTTATGCTGTTTTGTGACCATCAAACAAGTGAGATGTATGAACTACTTATGTGATTACTGGTAAATTATAACTAACATATGGCATAAGTCAGTTACCTTGTATCACTTTAAATTTCGATCACCAGCTGGATAGACAGGCACATAACCATATGTCTATATTATGGGGTCTCGGCCATCATTAGAGCCTTGTTTGGACCCATCTAATAGTTTAGAATGCACATTTTTTTGCCATTTGCCTCATTCCACTCTGTAAATATAAGAAAAATACATTTCATGACAATTTTCACAATTTTCACAAATCACTGACAAATGCTGAAGGTCACAGTGCACCAATTCGAAGCCACTGTATAATCCTATTTAAACATGCAACTTTCAAACTTCACTAAAAAATTGTTAAAATGTTTCAATTGATCCTTTCTTATTTTTTCCTAATAGAAAAATACTGTAATATTCATTTAAAGGCAAAGAAAATATACATTCACCTGGAAAATTTTCGGCTGTGTTGGTCTCAAACCAGACCTTATGTGCAAATGCGTTTTTTTAAGGCAGACTTCATGAATATCAAATAATTTTAGAACTGCCCCCAAATTTTTTTTAAAATATTAATTAGCTTTCATTTGAATTTTCTGTCATCATTACATGTTATATTTTAAATATTTATCAAAAGATTTCCTGTCATATGCTTTGTTTGGTTTTAATAGCCCTCATCTGACAGACACCCACGCATCTGTAATATAGGTTAATCGTATCACATTTTGACCCGGATCTTATTTGTGCACTGTGACCTGAACCAGGTGGCAGTCCAAAGGATCTGAAAAAATACTAACCAAATCTAAAACTACTGTGTGTTCTGCACCCCATGTGCAAATTTGAAATTTTTGGTGTGTCTTTTAGGGTGATTAAGGCTGTTTTTGAAGTTTTGGCCTTCAGGATATTGAGATTGCTGTTTTTCTCTGGATGTAGTGGACTGGTTTTTGGGCATGTGAAGCTGTCAGGCAGTACTCTATCTATTTGACCTGAAAATAGTGAGTACAAAATACATCAATGATGATGTTATAACCTTTAATCACCCTATTTGACATCAATTTGATAACTTTTTGGACTTATTTGGGTGGCCGACCTGAAAATCACTTGTGAAATTCAGTGAAATTTGGAAATGTAAATGTGTCGTTTTGATGATTATCAATCATTTTCATTCTATATTATTTAAATTTACAAATAGAGCTTATATGTGACATCACTTAAACATAATTTTCAAGAATTCATATGCAAAATTTTTTTTTTTTTTCAAGATTTTAGATTTTGGTGACGCGTATGTGTACATTTTGCTTATTGGGACAAAAATCTTTTTTTTAAAAAAGGTTACGTTTCACCATTTTTCAATTTATTGTGATGAATTATGTTTTATTTTGTGTTTTGAAATTTAAATTTGACTTTCTTACACATAATAAGTGTTTGATTTCTTTATTTTCAAGATTTTGGTGTGTTTATAGGGCTTAACAGATATGCGGCCACCATGCCCAGTCAGTGTTCAAATCTGTGTAAGGGCTTCCAAAAAGGTATTTAAATGCATTCAGCTGGATGAATTCAAATTTGTGGATTGAGAAAGATGGCTAAATGAAAGTGCAATCATGAAAAATGTAAGAGAATCATTAATTTGTATCTGACTCTGTCATGGCAGAAGGGTCAAGTTGGCCTAAAATGACATTTTCACTCAGTGTCAATGCATCTCCCTTGTTTATGCTGTTTTGTGACCATCAAACAAGTGAGATGTATGAACTACTTATGTGATTACTGGTAAATTATAACTAACATATGGCATAAGTCAGTTACCTTGTATCACTTTAAATTTCGATCACCAGCTGGATAGACAGGCACATAACCATATGTCTATATTATGGGGTCTCGGCCATCATTAGAGCCTTGTTTGGACCCATCTAATAGTTTAGAATGCACATTTTTTTGCCATTTGCCTCATTCCACTCTGTAAATATAAGAAAAATACATTTCATGACAATTTTCACAATTTTCACAAATCACTGACAAATGCTGAAGGTCACAGTGCACCAATTCGAAGCCACTGTATAATCCTATTTAAACATGCAACTTTCAAACTTCACTAAAAAATTGTTAAAATGTTTCAATTGATCCTTTCTTATTTTTTCCTAATAGAAAAATACTGTAATATTCATTTAAAGGCAAAGAAAATATACATTCACCTGGAAAATTTTCGGCTGTGTTGGTCTCAAACCAGACCTTATGTGCAAATGCGTTTTTTTAAGGCAGACTTCATGAATATCAAATAATTTTAGAACTGCCCCCAAATTTTTTTTAAAATATTAATTAGCTTTCATTTGAATTTTCTGTCATCATTACATGTTATATTTTAAATATTTATCAAAAGATTTCCTGTCATATGCTTTGTTTGGTTTTAATAGCCCTCATCTGACAGACACCCACGCATCTGTAATATAGGTTAATCGTATCACATTTTGACCCGGATCTTATTTGTGCACTGTGACCTGAACCAGGTGGCAGTCCAAAGGATCTGAAAAAATACTAACCAAATCTAAAACTACTGTGTGTTCTGCACCCCATGTGCAAATTTGAAATTTTTGGTGTGTCTTTTAGGGTGATTAAGGCTGTTTTTGAAGTTTTGGCCTTCAGGATATTGAGATTGCTGTTTTTCTCTGGATGTAGTGGACTGGTTTTTGGGCATGTGAAGCTGTCAGGCAGTACTCTATCTATTTGACCTGAAAATAGTGAGTACAAAATACATCAATGATGATGTTATAACCTTTAATCACCCTATTTGACATCAATTTGATAACTTTTTGGACTTATTTGGGTGGCCGACCTGAAAATCACTTGTGAAATTCAGTGAAATTTGGAAATGTAAATGTGTCGTTTTGATGATTATCAATCATTTTCATTCTATATTATTTAAATTTACAAATAGAGCTTATATGTGACATCACTTAAACATAATTTTCAAGAATTCATATGCAAAATTTTTTTTTTTTTTCAAGATTTTAGATTTTGGTGACGCGTATGTGTACATTTTGCTTATTGGGACAAAAATCTTTTTTTTAAAAAAGGTTACGTTTCACCATTTTTCAATTTATTGTGATGAATTATGTTTTATTTTGTGTTTTGAAATTTAAATTTGACTTTCTTACACATAATAAGTGTTTGATTTCTTTATTTTCAAGATTTTGGTGTGTTTATAGGGCTTAACAGATATGCGGCCACCATGCCCAGTCAGTGTTCAAATCTGTGTAAGGGCTTCCAAAAAGGTATTTAAATGCATTCAGCTGGATGAATTCAAATTTGTGGATTGAGAAAGATGGCTAAATGAAAGTGCAATCATGAAAAATGTAAGAGAATCATTAATTTGTATCTGACTCTGTCATGGCAGAAGGGTCAAGTTGGCCTAAAATGACATTTTCACTCAGTGTCAATGCATCTCCCTTGTTTATGCTGTTTTGTGACCATCAAACAAGTGAGATGTATGAACTACTTATGTGATTACTGGTAAATTATAACTAACATATGGCATAAGTCAGTTACCTTGTATCACTTTAAATTTCGATCACCAGCTGGATAGACAGGCACATAACCATATGTCTATATTATGGGGTCTCGGCCATCATTAGAGCCTTGTTTGGACCCATCTAATAGTTTAGAATGCACATTTTTTTGCCATTTGCCTCATTCCACTCTGTAAATATAAGAAAAATACATTTCATGACAATTTTCACAATTTTCACAAATCACTGACAAATGCTGAAGGTCACAGTGCACCAATTCGAAGCCACTGTATAATCCTATTTAAACATGCAACTTTCAAACTTCACTAAAAAATTGTTAAAATGTTTCAATTGATCCTTTCTTATTTTTTCCTAATAGAAAAATACTGTAATATTCATTTAAAGGCAAAGAAAATATACATTCACCTGGAAAATTTTCGGCTGTGTTGGTCTCAAACCAGACCTTATGTGCAAATGCGTTTTTTTAAGGCAGACTTCATGAATATCAAATAATTTTAGAACTGCCCCCAAATTTTTTTTAAAATATTAATTAGCTTTCATTTGAATTTTCTGTCATCATTACATGTTATATTTTAAATATTTATCAAAAGATTTCCTGTCATATGCTTTGTTTGGTTTTAATAGCCCTCATCTGACAGACACCCACGCATCTGTAATATAGGTTAATCGTATCACATTTTGACCCGGATCTTATTTGTGCACTGTGACCTGAACCAGGTGGCAGTCCAAAGGATCTGAAAAAATACTAACCAAATCTAAAACTACTGTGTGTTCTGCACCCCATGTGCAAATTTGAAATTTTTGGTGTGTCTTTTAGGGTGATTAAGGCTGTTTTTGAAGTTTTGGCCTTCAGGATATTGAGATTGCTGTTTTTCTCTGGATGTAGTGGACTGGTTTTTGGGCATGTGAAGCTGTCAGGCAGTACTCTATCTATTTGACCTGAAAATAGTGAGTACAAAATACATCAATGATGATGTTATAACCTTTAATCACCCTATTTGACATCAATTTGATAACTTTTTGGACTTATTTGGGTGGCCGACCTGAAAATCACTTGTGAAATTCAGTGAAATTTGGAAATGTAAATGTGTCGTTTTGATGATTATCAATCATTTTCATTCTATATTATTTAAATTTACAAATAGAGCTTATATGTGACATCACTTAAACATAATTTTCAAGAATTCATATGCAAAATTTTTTTTTTTTTTCAAGATTTTAGATTTTGGTGACGCGTATGTGTACATTTTGCTTATTGGGACAAAAATCTTTTTTTTAAAAAAGGTTACGTTTCACCATTTTTCAATTTATTGTGATGAATTATGTTTTATTTTGTGTTTTGAAATTTAAATTTGACTTTCTTACACATAATAAGTGTTTGATTTCTTTATTTTCAAGATTTTGGTGTGTTTATAGGGCTTAACAGATATGCGGCCACCATGCCCAGTCAGTGTTCAAATCTGTGTAAGGGCTTCCAAAAAGGTATTTAAATGCATTCAGCTGGATGAATTCAAATTTGTGGATTGAGAAAGATGGCTAAATGAAAGTGCAATCATGAAAAATGTAAGAGAATCATTAATTTGTATCTGACTCTGTCATGGCAGAAGGGTCAAGTTGGCCTAAAATGACATTTTCACTCAGTGTCAATGCATCTCCCTTGTTTATGCTGTTTTGTGACCATCAAACAAGTGAGATGTATGAACTACTTATGTGATTACTGGTAAATTATAACTAACATATGGCATAAGTCAGTTACCTTGTATCACTTTAAATTTCGATCACCAGCTGGATAGACAGGCACATAACCATATGTCTATATTATGGGGTCTCGGCCATCATTAGAGCCTTGTTTGGACCCATCTAATAGTTTAGAATGCACATTTTTTTGCCATTTGCCTCATTCCACTCTGTAAATATAAGAAAAATACATTTCATGACAATTTTCACAATTTTCACAAATCACTGACAAATGCTGAAGGTCACAGTGCACCAATTCGAAGCCACTGTATAATCCTATTTAAACATGCAACTTTCAAACTTCACTAAAAAATTGTTAAAATGTTTCAATTGATCCTTTCTTATTTTTTCCTAATAGAAAAATACTGTAATATTCATTTAAAGGCAAAGAAAATATACATTCACCTGGAAAATTTTCGGCTGTGTTGGTCTCAAACCAGACCTTATGTGCAAATGCGTTTTTTTAAGGCAGACTTCATGAATATCAAATAATTTTAGAACTGCCCCCAAATTTTTTTTAAAATATTAATTAGCTTTCATTTGAATTTTCTGTCATCATTACATGTTATATTTTAAATATTTATCAAAAGATTTCCTGTCATATGCTTTGTTTGGTTTTAATAGCCCTCATCTGACAGACACCCACGCATCTGTAATATAGGTTAATCGTATCACATTTTGACCCGGATCTTATTTGTGCACTGTGACCTGAACCAGGTGGCAGTCCAAAGGATCTGAAAAAATACTAACCAAATCTAAAACTACTGTGTGTTCTGCACCCCATGTGCAAATTTGAAATTTTTGGTGTGTCTTTTAGGGTGATTAAGGCTGTTTTTGAAGTTTTGGCCTTCAGGATATTGAGATTGCTGTTTTTCTCTGGATGTAGTGGACTGGTTTTTGGGCATGTGAAGCTGTCAGGCAGTACTCTATCTATTTGACCTGAAAATAGTGAGTACAAAATACATCAATGATGATGTTATAACCTTTAATCACCCTATTTGACATCAATTTGATAACTTTTTGGACTTATTTGGGTGGCCGACCTGAAAATCACTTGTGAAATTCAGTGAAATTTGGAAATGTAAATGTGTCGTTTTGATGATTATCAATCATTTTCATTCTATATTATTTAAATTTACAAATAGAGCTTATATGTGACATCACTTAAACATAATTTTCAAGAATTCATATGCAAAATTTTTTTTTTTTTTCAAGATTTTAGATTTTGGTGACGCGTATGTGTACATTTTGCTTATTGGGACAAAAATCTTTTTTTTAAAAAAGGTTACGTTTCACCATTTTTCAATTTATTGTGATGAATTATGTTTTATTTTGTGTTTTGAAATTTAAATTTGACTTTCTTACACATAATAAGTGTTTGATTTCTTTATTTTCAAGATTTTGGTGTGTTTATAGGGCTTAACAGATATGCGGCCACCATGCCCAGTCAGTGTTCAAATCTGTGTAAGGGCTTCCAAAAAGGTATTTAAATGCATTCAGCTGGATGAATTCAAATTTGTGGATTGAGAAAGATGGCTAAATGAAAGTGCAATCATGAAAAATGTAAGAGAATCATTAATTTGTATCTGACTCTGTCATGGCAGAAGGGTCAAGTTGGCCTAAAATGACATTTTCACTCAGTGTCAATGCATCTCCCTTGTTTATGCTGTTTTGTGACCATCAAACAAGTGAGATGTATGAACTACTTATGTGATTACTGGTAAATTATAACTAACATATGGCATAAGTCAGTTACCTTGTATCACTTTAAATTTCGATCACCAGCTGGATAGACAGGCACATAACCATATGTCTATATTATGGGGTCTCGGCCATCATTAGAGCCTTGTTTGGACCCATCTAATAGTTTAGAATGCACATTTTTTTGCCATTTGCCTCATTCCACTCTGTAAATATAAGAAAAATACATTTCATGACAATTTTCACAATTTTCACAAATCACTGACAAATGCTGAAGGTCACAGTGCACCAATTCGAAGCCACTGTATAATCCTATTTAAACATGCAACTTTCAAACTTCACTAAAAAATTGTTAAAATGTTTCAATTGATCCTTTCTTATTTTTTCCTAATAGAAAAATACTGTAATATTCATTTAAAGGCAAAGAAAATATACATTCACCTGGAAAATTTTCGGCTGTGTTGGTCTCAAACCAGACCTTATGTGCAAATGCGTTTTTTTAAGGCAGACTTCATGAATATCAAATAATTTTAGAACTGCCCCCAAATTTTTTTTAAAATATTAATTAGCTTTCATTTGAATTTTCTGTCATCATTACATGTTATATTTTAAATATTTATCAAAAGATTTCCTGTCATATGCTTTGTTTGGTTTTAATAGCCCTCATCTGACAGACACCCACGCATCTGTAATATAGGTTAATCGTATCACATTTTGACCCGGATCTTATTTGTGCACTGTGACCTGAACCAGGTGGCAGTCCAAAGGATCTGAAAAAATACTAACCAAATCTAAAACTACTGTGTGTTCTGCACCCCATGTGCAAATTTGAAATTTTTGGTGTGTCTTTTAGGGTGATTAAGGCTGTTTTTGAAGTTTTGGCCTTCAGGATATTGAGATTGCTGTTTTTCTCTGGATGTAGTGGACTGGTTTTTGGGCATGTGAAGCTGTCAGGCAGTACTCTATCTATTTGACCTGAAAATAGTGAGTACAAAATACATCAATGATGATGTTATAACCTTTAATCACCCTATTTGACATCAATTTGATAACTTTTTGGACTTATTTGGGTGGCCGACCTGAAAATCACTTGTGAAATTCAGTGAAATTTGGAAATGTAAATGTGTCGTTTTGATGATTATCAATCATTTTCATTCTATATTATTTAAATTTACAAATAGAGCTTATATGTGACATCACTTAAACATAATTTTCAAGAATTCATATGCAAAATTTTTTTTTTTTTTCAAGATTTTAGATTTTGGTGACGCGTATGTGTACATTTTGCTTATTGGGACAAAAATCTTTTTTTTAAAAAAGGTTACGTTTCACCATTTTTCAATTTATTGTGATGAATTATGTTTTATTTTGTGTTTTGAAATTTAAATTTGACTTTCTTACACATAATAAGTGTTTGATTTCTTTATTTTCAAGATTTTGGTGTGTTTATAGGGCTTAACAGATATGCGGCCACCATGCCCAGTCAGTGTTCAAATCTGTGTAAGGGCTTCCAAAAAGGTATTTAAATGCATTCAGCTGGATGAATTCAAATTTGTGGATTGAGAAAGATGGCTAAATGAAAGTGCAATCATGAAAAATGTAAGAGAATCATTAATTTGTATCTGACTCTGTCATGGCAGAAGGGTCAAGTTGGCCTAAAATGACATTTTCACTCAGTGTCAATGCATCTCCCTTGTTTATGCTGTTTTGTGACCATCAAACAAGTGAGATGTATGAACTACTTATGTGATTACTGGTAAATTATAACTAACATATGGCATAAGTCAGTTACCTTGTATCACTTTAAATTTCGATCACCAGCTGGATAGACAGGCACATAACCATATGTCTATATTATGGGGTCTCGGCCATCATTAGAGCCTTGTTTGGACCCATCTAATAGTTTAGAATGCACATTTTTTTGCCATTTGCCTCATTCCACTCTGTAAATATAAGAAAAATACATTTCATGACAATTTTCACAATTTTCACAAATCACTGACAAATGCTGAAGGTCACAGTGCACCAATTCGAAGCCACTGTATAATCCTATTTAAACATGCAACTTTCAAACTTCACTAAAAAATTGTTAAAATGTTTCAATTGATCCTTTCTTATTTTTTCCTAATAGAAAAATACTGTAATATTCATTTAAAGGCAAAGAAAATATACATTCACCTGGAAAATTTTCGGCTGTGTTGGTCTCAAACCAGACCTTATGTGCAAATGCGTTTTTTTAAGGCAGACTTCATGAATATCAAATAATTTTAGAACTGCCCCCAAATTTTTTTTAAAATATTAATTAGCTTTCATTTGAATTTTCTGTCATCATTACATGTTATATTTTAAATATTTATCAAAAGATTTCCTGTCATATGCTTTGTTTGGTTTTAATAGCCCTCATCTGACAGACACCCACGCATCTGTAATATAGGTTAATCGTATCACATTTTGACCCGGATCTTATTTGTGCACTGTGACCTGAACCAGGTGGCAGTCCAAAGGATCTGAAAAAATACTAACCAAATCTAAAACTACTGTGTGTTCTGCACCCCATGTGCAAATTTGAAATTTTTGGTGTGTCTTTTAGGGTGATTAAGGCTGTTTTTGAAGTTTTGGCCTTCAGGATATTGAGATTGCTGTTTTTCTCTGGATGTAGTGGACTGGTTTTTGGGCATGTGAAGCTGTCAGGCAGTACTCTATCTATTTGACCTGAAAATAGTGAGTACAAAATACATCAATGATGATGTTATAACCTTTAATCACCCTATTTGACATCAATTTGATAACTTTTTGGACTTATTTGGGTGGCCGACCTGAAAATCACTTGTGAAATTCAGTGAAATTTGGAAATGTAAATGTGTCGTTTTGATGATTATCAATCATTTTCATTCTATATTATTTAAATTTACAAATAGAGCTTATATGTGACATCACTTAAACATAATTTTCAAGAATTCATATGCAAAATTTTTTTTTTTTTTCAAGATTTTAGATTTTGGTGACGCGTATGTGTACATTTTGCTTATTGGGACAAAAATCTTTTTTTTAAAAAAGGTTACGTTTCACCATTTTTCAATTTATTGTGATGAATTATGTTTTATTTTGTGTTTTGAAATTTAAATTTGACTTTCTTACACATAATAAGTGTTTGATTTCTTTATTTTCAAGATTTTGGTGTGTTTATAGGGCTTAACAGATATGCGGCCACCATGCCCAGTCAGTGTTCAAATCTGTGTAAGGGCTTCCAAAAAGGTATTTAAATGCATTCAGCTGGATGAATTCAAATTTGTGGATTGAGAAAGATGGCTAAATGAAAGTGCAATCATGAAAAATGTAAGAGAATCATTAATTTGTATCTGACTCTGTCATGGCAGAAGGGTCAAGTTGGCCTAAAATGACATTTTCACTCAGTGTCAATGCATCTCCCTTGTTTATGCTGTTTTGTGACCATCAAACAAGTGAGATGTATGAACTACTTATGTGATTACTGGTAAATTATAACTAACATATGGCATAAGTCAGTTACCTTGTATCACTTTAAATTTCGATCACCAGCTGGATAGACAGGCACATAACCATATGTCTATATTATGGGGTCTCGGCCATCATTAGAGCCTTGTTTGGACCCATCTAATAGTTTAGAATGCACATTTTTTTGCCATTTGCCTCATTCCACTCTGTAAATATAAGAAAAATACATTTCATGACAATTTTCACAATTTTCACAAATCACTGACAAATGCTGAAGG
>CASGGN010000007.1:0-29730 GCA_949316495.1 Amphiduros pacificus | reverse complement strand
GTAATACAATAATCTTGATTTAGAACACCAAAGACTCACCTATATTATTATTTTTTTTTAATTAGAGCATTCCAAACTCGGTCAAAAAACATGATTTTCCTGGAGACGTCTTTTCTCCATTTTTGACCCCAATCTTAAAAAATGCAGCCTGTTTACTCCTCAATAAATGTAACTTGTAAAATGTCGCCAGAACTGTGTAATACATCAAAACGTTCGTAATTGTATACAGATTCAGAATTTATCATAAAAAATGGGGGTCAAGCACGAAAAAAAAAAAAAAAATTCCAAAAATTGGTCGATTTTTTTTTTTTTTTAATTCTCCTTTTTCGGCCATTTTTCAGATATTCCCTCCACGTTTAAACAGCCATAACTTTTTTTCTTTTTAAGTTAAATTGCTAAAACTGCACAGATATATTACTTATATCAACACAATTCACCAGGAAAAAAATAGGAATGATTCATTTTTTTCATTACTCTATTATGGTCTCACCCCAGTAATTATGTATACCTACGAGTAGAAGCAGAGAAGTAGTACATTGTAAAAAATTCATTTCTGTCTTTGTTTGATCGTTTTTCAGTGCTAAATTGATGAAAATTCTTTAGGTTTGGCTTAGTTGGACAGTTTATGACGAGGGTTTTCTAAAATTATGCAAAAAAAATGAAGTTTGAAAGAAACTTTGCTTTTATGGAGAAAAATAGTGCCGTGTAATGATTTGTCAGCAGGTGTTTTGGTGAGAAACAAGAAAACGTTTTTTTTTAAAAATGTCCTATTAATGCATTTAACTTGAGATTTTCGTGCTTGACATGCCTTTTTTATGGTTTTATATGAAAATTTGTGAATTTTACAATATTGTAGAGCCTTAGATTTAGCTCTTGACATTTTTATTAAAGAAGTTATGATAATTTGAAATCGGCAAGTCTAATCCTCCCTGCAATAGGGGGCCTCAATTACTGGGGTGAGACCATAGTAGAGAATATGAATTAAGTTAAATTAAATATTTTTTTATCTTTTTTGGGCCAAAATTGATTAAAAATGTCACGATGGGTATTAAAAAGGTTTTAGTATTTGTTATTTTCATAAATTTAAATATTTGGAAAATTAATGAGAAGATTATCCTGACATGTTTACCAAATTTTTGGCATTTTGGGGCATTTTGGGGCATTTTGATGAATTATGACAAGATGTTTTGTCTCCTTAGTTACGGTGGTAACAAATAATTCAGGAATTTTTTTTAGTTACTTTTTACACAGGTAATACAATAATCTTGATTTAGAACACCAAAGACTCACCTATATTATTATTTTTTTTTAATTAGAGCATTCCAAACTCGGTCAAAAAACATGATTTTCCTGGAGACGTCTTTTCTCCATTTTTGACCCCAATCTTAAAAAATGCAGCCTGTTTACTCCTCAATAAATGTAACTTGTAAAATGTCGCCAGAACTGTGTAATACATCAAAACGTTCGTAATTGTATACAGATTCAGAATTTATCATAAAAAATGGGGGTCAAGCACGAAAAAAAAAAAAAAAATTCCAAAAATTGGTCGATTTTTTTTTTTTTTTAATTCTCCTTTTTCGGCCATTTTTCAGATATTCCCTCCACGTTTAAACAGCCATAACTTTTTTTCTTTTTAAGTTAAATTGCTAAAACTGCACAGATATATTACTTATATCAACACAATTCACCAGGAAAAAAATAGGAATGATTCATTTTTTTCATTACTCTATTATGGTCTCACCCCAGTAATTATGTATACCTACGAGTAGAAGCAGAGAAGTAGTACATTGTAAAAAATTCATTTCTGTCTTTGTTTGATCGTTTTTCAGTGCTAAATTGATGAAAATTCTTTAGGTTTGGCTTAGTTGGACAGTTTATGACGAGGGTTTTCTAAAATTATGCAAAAAAAATGAAGTTTGAAAGAAACTTTGCTTTTATGGAGAAAAATAGTGCCGTGTAATGATTTGTCAGCAGGTGTTTTGGTGAGAAACAAGAAAACGTTTTTTTTTAAAAATGTCCTATTAATGCATTTAACTTGAGATTTTCGTGCTTGACATGCCTTTTTTATGGTTTTATATGAAAATTTGTGAATTTTACAATATTGTAGAGCCTTAGATTTAGCTCTTGACATTTTTATTAAAGAAGTTATGATAATTTGAAATCGGCAAGTCTAATCCTCCCTGCAATAGGGGGCCTCAATTACTGGGGTGAGACCATAGTAGAGAATATGAATTAAGTTAAATTAAATATTTTTTTATCTTTTTTGGGCCAAAATTGATTAAAAATGTCACGATGGGTATTAAAAAGGTTTTAGTATTTGTTATTTTCATAAATTTAAATATTTGGAAAATTAATGAGAAGATTATCCTGACATGTTTACCAAATTTTTGGCATTTTGGGGCATTTTGGGGCATTTTGATGAATTATGACAAGATGTTTTGTCTCCTTAGTTACGGTGGTAACAAATAATTCAGGAATTTTTTTTAGTTACTTTTTACACAGGTAATACAATAATCTTGATTTAGAACACCAAAGACTCACCTATATTATTATTTTTTTTTAATTAGAGCATTCCAAACTCGGTCAAAAAACATGATTTTCCTGGAGACGTCTTTTCTCCATTTTTGACCCCAATCTTAAAAAATGCAGCCTGTTTACTCCTCAATAAATGTAACTTGTAAAATGTCGCCAGAACTGTGTAATACATCAAAACGTTCGTAATTGTATACAGATTCAGAATTTATCATAAAAAATGGGGGTCAAGCACGAAAAAAAAAAAAAAAATTCCAAAAATTGGTCGATTTTTTTTTTTTTTTAATTCTCCTTTTTCGGCCATTTTTCAGATATTCCCTCCACGTTTAAACAGCCATAACTTTTTTTCTTTTTAAGTTAAATTGCTAAAACTGCACAGATATATTACTTATATCAACACAATTCACCAGGAAAAAAATAGGAATGATTCATTTTTTTCATTACTCTATTATGGTCTCACCCCAGTAATTA
The DNA here is from genome assembly GCA_949316495.1 of Amphiduros pacificus. Classification (NCBI taxonomy): domain Eukaryota; kingdom Metazoa; phylum Annelida; class Polychaeta; order Phyllodocida; family Hesionidae; genus Amphiduros; species Amphiduros pacificus. Next base: position 26,727 of record CASGGN010000007.1, on the reverse strand, counting down.
TGTATACCTACGAGTAGAAGCAGAGAAGTAGTACATTGTAAAAAATTCATTTCTGTCTTTGTTTGATCGTTTTTCAGTGCTAAATTGATGAAAATTCTTTAGGTTTGGCTTAGTTGGACAGTTTATGACGAGGGTTTTCTAAAATTATGCAAAAAAAATGAAGTTTGAAAGAAACTTTGCTTTTATGGAGAAAAATAGTGCCGTGTAATGATTTGTCAGCAGGTGTTTTGGTGAGAAACAAGAAAACGTTTTTTTTTAAAAATGTCCTATTAATGCATTTAACTTGAGATTTTCGTGCTTGACATGCCTTTTTTATGGTTTTATATGAAAATTTGTGAATTTTACAATATTGTAGAGCCTTAGATTTAGCTCTTGACATTTTTATTAAAGAAGTTATGATAATTTGAAATCGGCAAGTCTAATCCTCCCTGCAATAGGGGGCCTCAATTACTGGGGTGAGACCATAGTAGAGAATATGAATTAAGTTAAATTAAATATTTTTTTATCTTTTTTGGGCCAAAATTGATTAAAAATGTCACGATGGGTATTAAAAAGGTTTTAGTATTTGTTATTTTCATAAATTTAAATATTTGGAAAATTAATGAGAAGATTATCCTGACATGTTTACCAAATTTTTGGCATTTTGGGGCATTTTGGGGCATTTTGATGAATTATGACAAGATGTTTTGTCTCCTTAGTTACGGTGGTAACAAATAATTCAGGAATTTTTTTTAGTTACTTTTTACACAGGTAATACAATAATCTTGATTTAGAACACCAAAGACTCACCTATATTATTATTTTTTTTTAATTAGAGCATTCCAAACTCGGTCAAAAAACATGATTTTCCTGGAGACGTCTTTTCTCCATTTTTGACCCCAATCTTAAAAAATGCAGCCTGTTTACTCCTCAATAAATGTAACTTGTAAAATGTCGCCAGAACTGTGTAATACATCAAAACGTTCGTAATTGTATACAGATTCAGAATTTATCATAAAAAATGGGGGTCAAGCACGAAAAAAAAAAAAAAAATTCCAAAAATTGGTCGATTTTTTTTTTTTTTTAATTCTCCTTTTTCGGCCATTTTTCAGATATTCCCTCCACGTTTAAACAGCCATAACTTTTTTTCTTTTTAAGTTAAATTGCTAAAACTGCACAGATATATTACTTATATCAACACAATTCACCAGGAAAAAAATAGGAATGATTCATTTTTTTCATTACTCTATTATGGTCTCACCCCAGTAATTATGTATACCTACGAGTAGAAGCAGAGAAGTAGTACATTGTAAAAAATTCATTTCTGTCTTTGTTTGATCGTTTTTCAGTGCTAAATTGATGAAAATTCTTTAGGTTTGGCTTAGTTGGACAGTTTATGACGAGGGTTTTCTAAAATTATGCAAAAAAAATGAAGTTTGAAAGAAACTTTGCTTTTATGGAGAAAAATAGTGCCGTGTAATGATTTGTCAGCAGGTGTTTTGGTGAGAAACAAGAAAACGTTTTTTTTTAAAAATGTCCTATTAATGCATTTAACTTGAGATTTTCGTGCTTGACATGCCTTTTTTATGGTTTTATATGAAAATTTGTGAATTTTACAATATTGTAGAGCCTTAGATTTAGCTCTTGACATTTTTATTAAAGAAGTTATGATAATTTGAAATCGGCAAGTCTAATCCTCCCTGCAATAGGGGGCCTCAATTACTGGGGTGAGACCATAGTAGAGAATATGAATTAAGTTAAATTAAATATTTTTTTATCTTTTTTGGGCCAAAATTGATTAAAAATGTCACGATGGGTATTAAAAAGGTTTTAGTATTTGTTATTTTCATAAATTTAAATATTTGGAAAATTAATGAGAAGATTATCCTGACATGTTTACCAAATTTTTGGCATTTTGGGGCATTTTGGGGCATTTTGATGAATTATGACAAGATGTTTTGTCTCCTTAGTTACGGTGGTAACAAATAATTCAGGAATTTTTTTTAGTTACTTTTTACACAGGTAATACAATAATCTTGATTTAGAACACCAAAGACTCACCTATATTATTATTTTTTTTTAATTAGAGCATTCCAAACTCGGTCAAAAAACATGATTTTCCTGGAGACGTCTTTTCTCCATTTTTGACCCCAATCTTAAAAAATGCAGCCTGTTTACTCCTCAATAAATGTAACTTGTAAAATGTCGCCAGAACTGTGTAATACATCAAAACGTTCGTAATTGTATACAGATTCAGAATTTATCATAAAAAATGGGGGTCAAGCACGAAAAAAAAAAAAAAAATTCCAAAAATTGGTCGATTTTTTTTTTTTTTTAATTCTCCTTTTTCGGCCATTTTTCAGATATTCCCTCCACGTTTAAACAGCCATAACTTTTTTTCTTTTTAAGTTAAATTGCTAAAACTGCACAGATATATTACTTATATCAACACAATTCACCAGGAAAAAAATAGGAATGATTCATTTTTTTCATTACTCTATTATGGTCTCACCCCAGTAATTATGTATACCTACGAGTAGAAGCAGAGAAGTAGTACATTGTAAAAAATTCATTTCTGTCTTTGTTTGATCGTTTTTCAGTGCTAAATTGATGAAAATTCTTTAGGTTTGGCTTAGTTGGACAGTTTATGACGAGGGTTTTCTAAAATTATGCAAAAAAAATGAAGTTTGAAAGAAACTTTGCTTTTATGGAGAAAAATAGTGCCGTGTAATGATTTGTCAGCAGGTGTTTTGGTGAGAAACAAGAAAACGTTTTTTTTTAAAAATGTCCTATTAATGCATTTAACTTGAGATTTTCGTGCTTGACATGCCTTTTTTATGGTTTTATATGAAAATTTGTGAATTTTACAATATTGTAGAGCCTTAGATTTAGCTCTTGACATTTTTATTAAAGAAGTTATGATAATTTGAAATCGGCAAGTCTAATCCTCCCTGCAATAGGGGGCCTCAATTACTGGGGTGAGACCATAGTAGAGAATATGAATTAAGTTAAATTAAATATTTTTTTATCTTTTTTGGGCCAAAATTGATTAAAAATGTCACGATGGGTATTAAAAAGGTTTTAGTATTTGTTATTTTCATAAATTTAAATATTTGGAAAATTAATGAGAAGATTATCCTGACATGTTTACCAAATTTTTGGCATTTTGGGGCATTTTGGGGCATTTTGATGAATTATGACAAGATGTTTTGTCTCCTTAGTTACGGTGGTAACAAATAATTCAGGAATTTTTTTTAGTTACTTTTTACACAGGTAATACAATAATCTTGATTTAGAACACCAAAGACTCACCTATATTATTATTTTTTTTTAATTAGAGCATTCCAAACTCGGTCAAAAAACATGATTTTCCTGGAGACGTCTTTTCTCCATTTTTGACCCCAATCTTAAAAAATGCAGCCTGTTTACTCCTCAATAAATGTAACTTGTAAAATGTCGCCAGAACTGTGTAATACATCAAAACGTTCGTAATTGTATACAGATTCAGAATTTATCATAAAAAATGGGGGTCAAGCACGAAAAAAAAAAAAAAAATTCCAAAAATTGGTCGATTTTTTTTTTTTTTTAATTCTCCTTTTTCGGCCATTTTTCAGATATTCCCTCCACGTTTAAACAGCCATAACTTTTTTTCTTTTTAAGTTAAATTGCTAAAACTGCACAGATATATTACTTATATCAACACAATTCACCAGGAAAAAAATAGGAATGATTCATTTTTTTCATTACTCTATTATGGTCTCACCCCAGTAATTATGTATACCTACGAGTAGAAGCAGAGAAGTAGTACATTGTAAAAAATTCATTTCTGTCTTTGTTTGATCGTTTTTCAGTGCTAAATTGATGAAAATTCTTTAGGTTTGGCTTAGTTGGACAGTTTATGACGAGGGTTTTCTAAAATTATGCAAAAAAAATGAAGTTTGAAAGAAACTTTGCTTTTATGGAGAAAAATAGTGCCGTGTAATGATTTGTCAGCAGGTGTTTTGGTGAGAAACAAGAAAACGTTTTTTTTTAAAAATGTCCTATTAATGCATTTAACTTGAGATTTTCGTGCTTGACATGCCTTTTTTATGGTTTTATATGAAAATTTGTGAATTTTACAATATTGTAGAGCCTTAGATTTAGCTCTTGACATTTTTATTAAAGAAGTTATGATAATTTGAAATCGGCAAGTCTAATCCTCCCTGCAATAGGGGGCCTCAATTACTGGGGTGAGACCATAGTAGAGAATATGAATTAAGTTAAATTAAATATTTTTTTATCTTTTTTGGGCCAAAATTGATTAAAAATGTCACGATGGGTATTAAAAAGGTTTTAGTATTTGTTATTTTCATAAATTTAAATATTTGGAAAATTAATGAGAAGATTATCCTGACATGTTTACCAAATTTTTGGCATTTTGGGGCATTTTGGGGCATTTTGATGAATTATGACAAGATGTTTTGTCTCCTTAGTTACGGTGGTAACAAATAATTCAGGAATTTTTTTTAGTTACTTTTTACACAGGTAATACAATAATCTTGATTTAGAACACCAAAGACTCACCTATATTATTATTTTTTTTTAATTAGAGCATTCCAAACTCGGTCAAAAAACATGATTTTCCTGGAGACGTCTTTTCTCCATTTTTGACCCCAATCTTAAAAAATGCAGCCTGTTTACTCCTCAATAAATGTAACTTGTAAAATGTCGCCAGAACTGTGTAATACATCAAAACGTTCGTAATTGTATACAGATTCAGAATTTATCATAAAAAATGGGGGTCAAGCACGAAAAAAAAAAAAAAAATTCCAAAAATTGGTCGATTTTTTTTTTTTTTTAATTCTCCTTTTTCGGCCATTTTTCAGATATTCCCTCCACGTTTAAACAGCCATAACTTTTTTTCTTTTTAAGTTAAATTGCTAAAACTGCACAGATATATTACTTATATCAACACAATTCACCAGGAAAAAAATAGGAATGATTCATTTTTTTCATTACTCTATTATGGTCTCACCCCAGTAATTATGTATACCTACGAGTAGAAGCAGAGAAGTAGTACATTGTAAAAAATTCATTTCTGTCTTTGTTTGATCGTTTTTCAGTGCTAAATTGATGAAAATTCTTTAGGTTTGGCTTAGTTGGACAGTTTATGACGAGGGTTTTCTAAAATTATGCAAAAAAAATGAAGTTTGAAAGAAACTTTGCTTTTATGGAGAAAAATAGTGCCGTGTAATGATTTGTCAGCAGGTGTTTTGGTGAGAAACAAGAAAACGTTTTTTTTTAAAAATGTCCTATTAATGCATTTAACTTGAGATTTTCGTGCTTGACATGCCTTTTTTATGGTTTTATATGAAAATTTGTGAATTTTACAATATTGTAGAGCCTTAGATTTAGCTCTTGACATTTTTATTAAAGAAGTTATGATAATTTGAAATCGGCAAGTCTAATCCTCCCTGCAATAGGGGGCCTCAATTACTGGGGTGAGACCATAGTAGAGAATATGAATTAAGTTAAATTAAATATTTTTTTATCTTTTTTGGGCCAAAATTGATTAAAAATGTCACGATGGGTATTAAAAAGGTTTTAGTATTTGTTATTTTCATAAATTTAAATATTTGGAAAATTAATGAGAAGATTATCCTGACATGTTTACCAAATTTTTGGCATTTTGGGGCATTTTGGGGCATTTTGATGAATTATGACAAGATGTTTTGTCTCCTTAGTTACGGTGGTAACAAATAATTCAGGAATTTTTTTTAGTTACTTTTTACACAGGTAATACAATAATCTTGATTTAGAACACCAAAGACTCACCTATATTATTATTTTTTTTTAATTAGAGCATTCCAAACTCGGTCAAAAAACATGATTTTCCTGGAGACGTCTTTTCTCCATTTTTGACCCCAATCTTAAAAAATGCAGCCTGTTTACTCCTCAATAAATGTAACTTGTAAAATGTCGCCAGAACTGTGTAATACATCAAAACGTTCGTAATTGTATACAGATTCAGAATTTATCATAAAAAATGGGGGTCAAGCACGAAAAAAAAAAAAAAAATTCCAAAAATTGGTCGATTTTTTTTTTTTTTTAATTCTCCTTTTTCGGCCATTTTTCAGATATTCCCTCCACGTTTAAACAGCCATAACTTTTTTTCTTTTTAAGTTAAATTGCTAAAACTGCACAGATATATTACTTATATCAACACAATTCACCAGGAAAAAAATAGGAATGATTCATTTTTTTCATTACTCTATTATGGTCTCACCCCAGTAATTATGTATACCTACGAGTAGAAGCAGAGAAGTAGTACATTGTAAAAAATTCATTTCTGTCTTTGTTTGATCGTTTTTCAGTGCTAAATTGATGAAAATTCTTTAGGTTTGGCTTAGTTGGACAGTTTATGACGAGGGTTTTCTAAAATTATGCAAAAAAAATGAAGTTTGAAAGAAACTTTGCTTTTATGGAGAAAAATAGTGCCGTGTAATGATTTGTCAGCAGGTGTTTTGGTGAGAAACAAGAAAACGTTTTTTTTTAAAAATGTCCTATTAATGCATTTAACTTGAGATTTTCGTGCTTGACATGCCTTTTTTATGGTTTTATATGAAAATTTGTGAATTTTACAATATTGTAGAGCCTTAGATTTAGCTCTTGACATTTTTATTAAAGAAGTTATGATAATTTGAAATCGGCAAGTCTAATCCTCCCTGCAATAGGGGGCCTCAATTACTGGGGTGAGACCATAGTAGAGAATATGAATTAAGTTAAATTAAATATTTTTTTATCTTTTTTGGGCCAAAATTGATTAAAAATGTCACGATGGGTATTAAAAAGGTTTTAGTATTTGTTATTTTCATAAATTTAAATATTTGGAAAATTAATGAGAAGATTATCCTGACATGTTTACCAAATTTTTGGCATTTTGGGGCATTTTGGGGCATTTTGATGAATTATGACAAGATGTTTTGTCTCCTTAGTTACGGTGGTAACAAATAATTCAGGAATTTTTTTTAGTTACTTTTTACACAGGTAATACAATAATCTTGATTTAGAACACCAAAGACTCACCTATATTATTATTTTTTTTTAATTAGAGCATTCCAAACTCGGTCAAAAAACATGATTTTCCTGGAGACGTCTTTTCTCCATTTTTGACCCCAATCTTAAAAAATGCAGCCTGTTTACTCCTCAATAAATGTAACTTGTAAAATGTCGCCAGAACTGTGTAATACATCAAAACGTTCGTAATTGTATACAGATTCAGAATTTATCATAAAAAATGGGGGTCAAGCACGAAAAAAAAAAAAAAAATTCCAAAAATTGGTCGATTTTTTTTTTTTTTTAATTCTCCTTTTTCGGCCATTTTTCAGATATTCCCTCCACGTTTAAACAGCCATAACTTTTTTTCTTTTTAAGTTAAATTGCTAAAACTGCACAGATATATTACTTATATCAACACAATTCACCAGGAAAAAAATAGGAATGATTCATTTTTTTCATTACTCTATTATGGTCTCACCCCAGTAATTATGTATACCTACGAGTAGAAGCAGAGAAGTAGTACATTGTAAAAAATTCATTTCTGTCTTTGTTTGATCGTTTTTCAGTGCTAAATTGATGAAAATTCTTTAGGTTTGGCTTAGTTGGACAGTTTATGACGAGGGTTTTCTAAAATTATGCAAAAAAAATGAAGTTTGAAAGAAACTTTGCTTTTATGGAGAAAAATAGTGCCGTGTAATGATTTGTCAGCAGGTGTTTTGGTGAGAAACAAGAAAACGTTTTTTTTTAAAAATGTCCTATTAATGCATTTAACTTGAGATTTTCGTGCTTGACATGCCTTTTTTATGGTTTTATATGAAAATTTGTGAATTTTACAATATTGTAGAGCCTTAGATTTAGCTCTTGACATTTTTATTAAAGAAGTTATGATAATTTGAAATCGGCAAGTCTAATCCTCCCTGCAATAGGGGGCCTCAATTACTGGGGTGAGACCATAGTAGAGAATATGAATTAAGTTAAATTAAATATTTTTTTATCTTTTTTGGGCCAAAATTGATTAAAAATGTCACGATGGGTATTAAAAAGGTTTTAGTATTTGTTATTTTCATAAATTTAAATATTTGGAAAATTAATGAGAAGATTATCCTGACATGTTTACCAAATTTTTGGCATTTTGGGGCATTTTGGGGCATTTTGATGAATTATGACAAGATGTTTTGTCTCCTTAGTTACGGTGGTAACAAATAATTCAGGAATTTTTTTTAGTTACTTTTTACACAGGTAATACAATAATCTTGATTTAGAACACCAAAGACTCACCTATATTATTATTTTTTTTTAATTAGAGCATTCCAAACTCGGTCAAAAAACATGATTTTCCTGGAGACGTCTTTTCTCCATTTTTGACCCCAATCTTAAAAAATGCAGCCTGTTTACTCCTCAATAAATGTAACTTGTAAAATGTCGCCAGAACTGTGTAATACATCAAAACGTTCGTAATTGTATACAGATTCAGAATTTATCATAAAAAATGGGGGTCAAGCACGAAAAAAAAAAAAAAAATTCCAAAAATTGGTCGATTTTTTTTTTTTTTTAATTCTCCTTTTTCGGCCATTTTTCAGATATTCCCTCCACGTTTAAACAGCCATAACTTTTTTTCTTTTTAAGTTAAATTGCTAAAACTGCACAGATATATTACTTATATCAACACAATTCACCAGGAAAAAAATAGGAATGATTCATTTTTTTCATTACTCTATTATGGTCTCACCCCAGTAATTATGTATACCTACGAGTAGAAGCAGAGAAGTAGTACATTGTAAAAAATTCATTTCTGTCTTTGTTTGATCGTTTTTCAGTGCTAAATTGATGAAAATTCTTTAGGTTTGGCTTAGTTGGACAGTTTATGACGAGGGTTTTCTAAAATTATGCAAAAAAAATGAAGTTTGAAAGAAACTTTGCTTTTATGGAGAAAAATAGTGCCGTGTAATGATTTGTCAGCAGGTGTTTTGGTGAGAAACAAGAAAACGTTTTTTTTTAAAAATGTCCTATTAATGCATTTAACTTGAGATTTTCGTGCTTGACATGCCTTTTTTATGGTTTTATATGAAAATTTGTGAATTTTACAATATTGTAGAGCCTTAGATTTAGCTCTTGACATTTTTATTAAAGAAGTTATGATAATTTGAAATCGGCAAGTCTAATCCTCCCTGCAATAGGGGGCCTCAATTACTGGGGTGAGACCATAGTAGAGAATATGAATTAAGTTAAATTAAATATTTTTTTATCTTTTTTGGGCCAAAATTGATTAAAAATGTCACGATGGGTATTAAAAAGGTTTTAGTATTTGTTATTTTCATAAATTTAAATATTTGGAAAATTAATGAGAAGATTATCCTGACATGTTTACCAAATTTTTGGCATTTTGGGGCATTTTGGGGCATTTTGATGAATTATGACAAGATGTTTTGTCTCCTTAGTTACGGTGGTAACAAATAATTCAGGAATTTTTTTTAGTTACTTTTTACACAGGTAATACAATAATCTTGATTTAGAACACCAAAGACTCACCTATATTATTATTTTTTTTTAATTAGAGCATTCCAAACTCGGTCAAAAAACATGATTTTCCTGGAGACGTCTTTTCTCCATTTTTGACCCCAATCTTAAAAAATGCAGCCTGTTTACTCCTCAATAAATGTAACTTGTAAAATGTCGCCAGAACTGTGTAATACATCAAAACGTTCGTAATTGTATACAGATTCAGAATTTATCATAAAAAATGGGGGTCAAGCACGAAAAAAAAAAAAAAAATTCCAAAAATTGGTCGATTTTTTTTTTTTTTTAATTCTCCTTTTTCGGCCATTTTTCAGATATTCCCTCCACGTTTAAACAGCCATAACTTTTTTTCTTTTTAAGTTAAATTGCTAAAACTGCACAGATATATTACTTATATCAACACAATTCACCAGGAAAAAAATAGGAATGATTCATTTTTTTCATTACTCTATTATGGTCTCACCCCAGTAATTATGTATACCTACGAGTAGAAGCAGAGAAGTAGTACATTGTAAAAAATTCATTTCTGTCTTTGTTTGATCGTTTTTCAGTGCTAAATTGATGAAAATTCTTTAGGTTTGGCTTAGTTGGACAGTTTATGACGAGGGTTTTCTAAAATTATGCAAAAAAAATGAAGTTTGAAAGAAACTTTGCTTTTATGGAGAAAAATAGTGCCGTGTAATGATTTGTCAGCAGGTGTTTTGGTGAGAAACAAGAAAACGTTTTTTTTTAAAAATGTCCTATTAATGCATTTAACTTGAGATTTTCGTGCTTGACATGCCTTTTTTATGGTTTTATATGAAAATTTGTGAATTTTACAATATTGTAGAGCCTTAGATTTAGCTCTTGACATTTTTATTAAAGAAGTTATGATAATTTGAAATCGGCAAGTCTAATCCTCCCTGCAATAGGGGGCCTCAATTACTGGGGTGAGACCATAGTAGAGAATATGAATTAAGTTAAATTAAATATTTTTTTATCTTTTTTGGGCCAAAATTGATTAAAAATGTCACGATGGGTATTAAAAAGGTTTTAGTATTTGTTATTTTCATAAATTTAAATATTTGGAAAATTAATGAGAAGATTATCCTGACATGTTTACCAAATTTTTGGCATTTTGGGGCATTTTGGGGCATTTTGATGAATTATGACAAGATGTTTTGTCTCCTTAGTTACGGTGGTAACAAATAATTCAGGAATTTTTTTTAGTTACTTTTTACACAGGTAATACAATAATCTTGATTTAGAACACCAAAGACTCACCTATATTATTATTTTTTTTTAATTAGAGCATTCCAAACTCGGTCAAAAAACATGATTTTCCTGGAGACGTCTTTTCTCCATTTTTGACCCCAATCTTAAAAAATGCAGCCTGTTTACTCCTCAATAAATGTAACTTGTAAAATGTCGCCAGAACTGTGTAATACATCAAAACGTTCGTAATTGTATACAGATTCAGAATTTATCATAAAAAATGGGGGTCAAGCACGAAAAAAAAAAAAAAAATTCCAAAAATTGGTCGATTTTTTTTTTTTTTTAATTCTCCTTTTTCGGCCATTTTTCAGATATTCCCTCCACGTTTAAACAGCCATAACTTTTTTTCTTTTTAAGTTAAATTGCTAAAACTGCACAGATATATTACTTATATCAACACAATTCACCAGGAAAAAAATAGGAATGATTCATTTTTTTCATTACTCTATTATGGTCTCACCCCAGTAATTATGTATACCTACGAGTAGAAGCAGAGAAGTAGTACATTGTAAAAAATTCATTTCTGTCTTTGTTTGATCGTTTTTCAGTGCTAAATTGATGAAAATTCTTTAGGTTTGGCTTAGTTGGACAGTTTATGACGAGGGTTTTCTAAAATTATGCAAAAAAAATGAAGTTTGAAAGAAACTTTGCTTTTATGGAGAAAAATAGTGCCGTGTAATGATTTGTCAGCAGGTGTTTTGGTGAGAAACAAGAAAACGTTTTTTTTTAAAAATGTCCTATTAATGCATTTAACTTGAGATTTTCGTGCTTGACATGCCTTTTTTATGGTTTTATATGAAAATTTGTGAATTTTACAATATTGTAGAGCCTTAGATTTAGCTCTTGACATTTTTATTAAAGAAGTTATGATAATTTGAAATCGGCAAGTCTAATCCTCCCTGCAATAGGGGGCCTCAATTACTGGGGTGAGACCATAGTAGAGAATATGAATTAAGTTAAATTAAATATTTTTTTATCTTTTTTGGGCCAAAATTGATTAAAAATGTCACGATGGGTATTAAAAAGGTTTTAGTATTTGTTATTTTCATAAATTTAAATATTTGGAAAATTAATGAGAAGATTATCCTGACATGTTTACCAAATTTTTGGCATTTTGGGGCATTTTGGGGCATTTTGATGAATTATGACAAGATGTTTTGTCTCCTTAGTTACGGTGGTAACAAATAATTCAGGAATTTTTTTTAGTTACTTTTTACACAGGTAATACAATAATCTTGATTTAGAACACCAAAGACTCACCTATATTATTATTTTTTTTTAATTAGAGCATTCCAAACTCGGTCAAAAAACATGATTTTCCTGGAGACGTCTTTTCTCCATTTTTGACCCCAATCTTAAAAAATGCAGCCTGTTTACTCCTCAATAAATGTAACTTGTAAAATGTCGCCAGAACTGTGTAATACATCAAAACGTTCGTAATTGTATACAGATTCAGAATTTATCATAAAAAATGGGGGTCAAGCACGAAAAAAAAAAAAAAAATTCCAAAAATTGGTCGATTTTTTTTTTTTTTTAATTCTCCTTTTTCGGCCATTTTTCAGATATTCCCTCCACGTTTAAACAGCCATAACTTTTTTTCTTTTTAAGTTAAATTGCTAAAACTGCACAGATATATTACTTATATCAACACAATTCACCAGGAAAAAAATAGGAATGATTCATTTTTTTCATTACTCTATTATGGTCTCACCCCAGTAATTATGTATACCTACGAGTAGAAGCAGAGAAGTAGTACATTGTAAAAAATTCATTTCTGTCTTTGTTTGATCGTTTTTCAGTGCTAAATTGATGAAAATTCTTTAGGTTTGGCTTAGTTGGACAGTTTATGACGAGGGTTTTCTAAAATTATGCAAAAAAAATGAAGTTTGAAAGAAACTTTGCTTTTATGGAGAAAAATAGTGCCGTGTAATGATTTGTCAGCAGGTGTTTTGGTGAGAAACAAGAAAACGTTTTTTTTTAAAAATGTCCTATTAATGCATTTAACTTGAGATTTTCGTGCTTGACATGCCTTTTTTATGGTTTTATATGAAAATTTGTGAATTTTACAATATTGTAGAGCCTTAGATTTAGCTCTTGACATTTTTATTAAAGAAGTTATGATAATTTGAAATCGGCAAGTCTAATCCTCCCTGCAATAGGGGGCCTCAATTACTGGGGTGAGACCATAGTAGAGAATATGAATTAAGTTAAATTAAATATTTTTTTATCTTTTTTGGGCCAAAATTGATTAAAAATGTCACGATGGGTATTAAAAAGGTTTTAGTATTTGTTATTTTCATAAATTTAAATATTTGGAAAATTAATGAGAAGATTATCCTGACATGTTTACCAAATTTTTGGCATTTTGGGGCATTTTGGGGCATTTTGATGAATTATGACAAGATGTTTTGTCTCCTTAGTTACGGTGGTAACAAATAATTCAGGAATTTTTTTTAGTTACTTTTTACACAGGTAATACAATAATCTTGATTTAGAACACCAAAGACTCACCTATATTATTATTTTTTTTTAATTAGAGCATTCCAAACTCGGTCAAAAAACATGATTTTCCTGGAGACGTCTTTTCTCCATTTTTGACCCCAATCTTAAAAAATGCAGCCTGTTTACTCCTCAATAAATGTAACTTGTAAAATGTCGCCAGAACTGTGTAATACATCAAAACGTTCGTAATTGTATACAGATTCAGAATTTATCATAAAAAATGGGGGTCAAGCACGAAAAAAAAAAAAAAAATTCCAAAAATTGGTCGATTTTTTTTTTTTTTTAATTCTCCTTTTTCGGCCATTTTTCAGATATTCCCTCCACGTTTAAACAGCCATAACTTTTTTTCTTTTTAAGTTAAATTGCTAAAACTGCACAGATATATTACTTATATCAACACAATTCACCAGGAAAAAAATAGGAATGATTCATTTTTTTCATTACTCTATTATGGTCTCACCCCAGTAATTATGTATACCTACGAGTAGAAGCAGAGAAGTAGTACATTGTAAAAAATTCATTTCTGTCTTTGTTTGATCGTTTTTCAGTGCTAAATTGATGAAAATTCTTTAGGTTTGGCTTAGTTGGACAGTTTATGACGAGGGTTTTCTAAAATTATGCAAAAAAAATGAAGTTTGAAAGAAACTTTGCTTTTATGGAGAAAAATAGTGCCGTGTAATGATTTGTCAGCAGGTGTTTTGGTGAGAAACAAGAAAACGTTTTTTTTTAAAAATGTCCTATTAATGCATTTAACTTGAGATTTTCGTGCTTGACATGCCTTTTTTATGGTTTTATATGAAAATTTGTGAATTTTACAATATTGTAGAGCCTTAGATTTAGCTCTTGACATTTTTATTAAAGAAGTTATGATAATTTGAAATCGGCAAGTCTAATCCTCCCTGCAATAGGGGGCCTCAATTACTGGGGTGAGACCATAGTAGAGAATATGAATTAAGTTAAATTAAATATTTTTTTATCTTTTTTGGGCCAAAATTGATTAAAAATGTCACGATGGGTATTAAAAAGGTTTTAGTATTTGTTATTTTCATAAATTTAAATATTTGGAAAATTAATGAGAAGATTATCCTGACATGTTTACCAAATTTTTGGCATTTTGGGGCATTTTGGGGCATTTTGATGAATTATGACAAGATGTTTTGTCTCCTTAGTTACGGTGGTAACAAATAATTCAGGAATTTTTTTTAGTTACTTTTTACACAGGTAATACAATAATCTTGATTTAGAACACCAAAGACTCACCTATATTATTATTTTTTTTTAATTAGAGCATTCCAAACTCGGTCAAAAAACATGATTTTCCTGGAGACGTCTTTTCTCCATTTTTGACCCCAATCTTAAAAAATGCAGCCTGTTTACTCCTCAATAAATGTAACTTGTAAAATGTCGCCAGAACTGTGTAATACATCAAAACGTTCGTAATTGTATACAGATTCAGAATTTATCATAAAAAATGGGGGTCAAGCACGAAAAAAAAAAAAAAAATTCCAAAAATTGGTCGATTTTTTTTTTTTTTTAATTCTCCTTTTTCGGCCATTTTTCAGATATTCCCTCCACGTTTAAACAGCCATAACTTTTTTTCTTTTTAAGTTAAATTGCTAAAACTGCACAGATATATTACTTATATCAACACAATTCACCAGGAAAAAAATAGGAATGATTCATTTTTTTCATTACTCTATTATGGTCTCACCCCAGTAATTATGTATACCTACGAGTAGAAGCAGAGAAGTAGTACATTGTAAAAAATTCATTTCTGTCTTTGTTTGATCGTTTTTCAGTGCTAAATTGATGAAAATTCTTTAGGTTTGGCTTAGTTGGACAGTTTATGACGAGGGTTTTCTAAAATTATGCAAAAAAAATGAAGTTTGAAAGAAACTTTGCTTTTATGGAGAAAAATAGTGCCGTGTAATGATTTGTCAGCAGGTGTTTTGGTGAGAAACAAGAAAACGTTTTTTTTTAAAAATGTCCTATTAATGCATTTAACTTGAGATTTTCGTGCTTGACATGCCTTTTTTATGGTTTTATATGAAAATTTGTGAATTTTACAATATTGTAGAGCCTTAGATTTAGCTCTTGACATTTTTATTAAAGAAGTTATGATAATTTGAAATCGGCAAGTCTAATCCTCCCTGCAATAGGGGGCCTCAATTACTGGGGTGAGACCATAGTAGAGAATATGAATTAAGTTAAATTAAATATTTTTTTATCTTTTTTGGGCCAAAATTGATTAAAAATGTCACGATGGGTATTAAAAAGGTTTTAGTATTTGTTATTTTCATAAATTTAAATATTTGGAAAATTAATGAGAAGATTATCCTGACATGTTTACCAAATTTTTGGCATTTTGGGGCATTTTGGGGCATTTTGATGAATTATGACAAGATGTTTTGTCTCCTTAGTTACGGTGGTAACAAATAATTCAGGAATTTTTTTTAGTTACTTTTTACACAGGTAATACAATAATCTTGATTTAGAACACCAAAGACTCACCTATATTATTATTTTTTTTTAATTAGAGCATTCCAAACTCGGTCAAAAAACATGATTTTCCTGGAGACGTCTTTTCTCCATTTTTGACCCCAATCTTAAAAAATGCAGCCTGTTTACTCCTCAATAAATGTAACTTGTAAAATGTCGCCAGAACTGTGTAATACATCAAAACGTTCGTAATTGTATACAGATTCAGAATTTATCATAAAAAATGGGGGTCAAGCACGAAAAAAAAAAAAAAAATTCCAAAAATTGGTCGATTTTTTTTTTTTTTTAATTCTCCTTTTTCGGCCATTTTTCAGATATTCCCTCCACGTTTAAACAGCCATAACTTTTTTTCTTTTTAAGTTAAATTGCTAAAACTGCACAGATATATTACTTATATCAACACAATTCACCAGGAAAAAAATAGGAATGATTCATTTTTTTCATTACTCTATTATGGTCTCACCCCAGTAATTATGTATACCTACGAGTAGAAGCAGAGAAGTAGTACATTGTAAAAAATTCATTTCTGTCTTTGTTTGATCGTTTTTCAGTGCTAAATTGATGAAAATTCTTTAGGTTTGGCTTAGTTGGACAGTTTATGACGAGGGTTTTCTAAAATTATGCAAAAAAAATGAAGTTTGAAAGAAACTTTGCTTTTATGGAGAAAAATAGTGCCGTGTAATGATTTGTCAGCAGGTGTTTTGGTGAGAAACAAGAAAACGTTTTTTTTTAAAAATGTCCTATTAATGCATTTAACTTGAGATTTTCGTGCTTGACATGCCTTTTTTATGGTTTTATATGAAAATTTGTGAATTTTACAATATTGTAGAGCCTTAGATTTAGCTCTTGACATTTTTATTAAAGAAGTTATGATAATTTGAAATCGGCAAGTCTAATCCTCCCTGCAATAGGGGGCCTCAATTACTGGGGTGAGACCATAGTAGAGAATATGAATTAAGTTAAATTAAATATTTTTTTATCTTTTTTGGGCCAAAATTGATTAAAAATGTCACGATGGGTATTAAAAAGGTTTTAGTATTTGTTATTTTCATAAATTTAAATATTTGGAAAATTAATGAGAAGATTATCCTGACATGTTTACCAAATTTTTGGCATTTTGGGGCATTTTGGGGCATTTTGATGAATTATGACAAGATGTTTTGTCTCCTTAGTTACGGTGGTAACAAATAATTCAGGAATTTTTTTTAGTTACTTTTTACACAGGTAATACAATAATCTTGATTTAGAACACCAAAGACTCACCTATATTATTATTTTTTTTTAATTAGAGCATTCCAAACTCGGTCAAAAAACATGATTTTCCTGGAGACGTCTTTTCTCCATTTTTGACCCCAATCTTAAAAAATGCAGCCTGTTTACTCCTCAATAAATGTAACTTGTAAAATGTCGCCAGAACTGTGTAATACATCAAAACGTTCGTAATTGTATACAGATTCAGAATTTATCATAAAAAATGGGGGTCAAGCACGAAAAAAAAAAAAAAAATTCCAAAAATTGGTCGATTTTTTTTTTTTTTTAATTCTCCTTTTTCGGCCATTTTTCAGATATTCCCTCCACGTTTAAACAGCCATAACTTTTTTTCTTTTTAAGTTAAATTGCTAAAACTGCACAGATATATTACTTATATCAACACAATTCACCAGGAAAAAAATAGGAATGATTCATTTTTTTCATTACTCTATTATGGTCTCACCCCAGTAATTATGTATACCTACGAGTAGAAGCAGAGAAGTAGTACATTGTAAAAAATTCATTTCTGTCTTTGTTTGATCGTTTTTCAGTGCTAAATTGATGAAAATTCTTTAGGTTTGGCTTAGTTGGACAGTTTATGACGAGGGTTTTCTAAAATTATGCAAAAAAAATGAAGTTTGAAAGAAACTTTGCTTTTATGGAGAAAAATAGTGCCGTGTAATGATTTGTCAGCAGGTGTTTTGGTGAGAAACAAGAAAACGTTTTTTTTTAAAAATGTCCTATTAATGCATTTAACTTGAGATTTTCGTGCTTGACATGCCTTTTTTATGGTTTTATATGAAAATTTGTGAATTTTACAATATTGTAGAGCCTTAGATTTAGCTCTTGACATTTTTATTAAAGAAGTTATGATAATTTGAAATCGGCAAGTCTAATCCTCCCTGCAATAGGGGGCCTCAATTACTGGGGTGAGACCATAGTAGAGAATATGAATTAAGTTAAATTAAATATTTTTTTATCTTTTTTGGGCCAAAATTGATTAAAAATGTCACGATGGGTATTAAAAAGGTTTTAGTATTTGTTATTTTCATAAATTTAAATATTTGGAAAATTAATGAGAAGATTATCCTGACATGTTTACCAAATTTTTGGCATTTTGGGGCATTTTGGGGCATTTTGATGAATTATGACAAGATGTTTTGTCTCCTTAGTTACGGTGGTAACAAATAATTCAGGAATTTTTTTTAGTTACTTTTTACACAGGTAATACAATAATCTTGATTTAGAACACCAAAGACTCACCTATATTATTATTTTTTTTTAATTAGAGCATTCCAAACTCGGTCAAAAAACATGATTTTCCTGGAGACGTCTTTTCTCCATTTTTGACCCCAATCTTAAAAAATGCAGCCTGTTTACTCCTCAATAAATGTAACTTGTAAAATGTCGCCAGAACTGTGTAATACATCAAAACGTTCGTAATTGTATACAGATTCAGAATTTATCATAAAAAATGGGGGTCAAGCACGAAAAAAAAAAAAAAAATTCCAAAAATTGGTCGATTTTTTTTTTTTTTTAATTCTCCTTTTTCGGCCATTTTTCAGATATTCCCTCCACGTTTAAACAGCCATAACTTTTTTTCTTTTTAAGTTAAATTGCTAAAACTGCACAGATATATTACTTATATCAACACAATTCACCAGGAAAAAAATAGGAATGATTCATTTTTTTCATTACTCTATTATGGTCTCACCCCAGTAATTATGTATACCTACGAGTAGAAGCAGAGAAGTAGTACATTGTAAAAAATTCATTTCTGTCTTTGTTTGATCGTTTTTCAGTGCTAAATTGATGAAAATTCTTTAGGTTTGGCTTAGTTGGACAGTTTATGACGAGGGTTTTCTAAAATTATGCAAAAAAAATGAAGTTTGAAAGAAACTTTGCTTTTATGGAGAAAAATAGTGCCGTGTAATGATTTGTCAGCAGGTGTTTTGGTGAGAAACAAGAAAACGTTTTTTTTTAAAAATGTCCTATTAATGCATTTAACTTGAGATTTTCGTGCTTGACATGCCTTTTTTATGGTTTTATATGAAAATTTGTGAATTTTACAATATTGTAGAGCCTTAGATTTAGCTCTTGACATTTTTATTAAAGAAGTTATGATAATTTGAAATCGGCAAGTCTAATCCTCCCTGCAATAGGGGGCCTCAATTACTGGGGTGAGACCATAGTAGAGAATATGAATTAAGTTAAATTAAATATTTTTTTATCTTTTTTGGGCCAAAATTGATTAAAAATGTCACGATGGGTATTAAAAAGGTTTTAGTATTTGTTATTTTCATAAATTTAAATATTTGGAAAATTAATGAGAAGATTATCCTGACATGTTTACCAAATTTTTGGCATTTTGGGGCATTTTGGGGCATTTTGATGAATTATGACAAGATGTTTTGTCTCCTTAGTTACGGTGGTAACAAATAATTCAGGAATTTTTTTTAGTTACTTTTTACACAGGTAATACAATAATCTTGATTTAGAACACCAAAGACTCACCTATATTATTATTTTTTTTTAATTAGAGCATTCCAAACTCGGTCAAAAAACATGATTTTCCTGGAGACGTCTTTTCTCCATTTTTGACCCCAATCTTAAAAAATGCAGCCTGTTTACTCCTCAATAAATGTAACTTGTAAAATGTCGCCAGAACTGTGTAATACATCAAAACGTTCGTAATTGTATACAGATTCAGAATTTATCATAAAAAATGGGGGTCAAGCACGAAAAAAAAAAAAAAAATTCCAAAAATTGGTCGATTTTTTTTTTTTTTTAATTCTCCTTTTTCGGCCATTTTTCAGATATTCCCTCCACGTTTAAACAGCCATAACTTTTTTTCTTTTTAAGTTAAATTGCTAAAACTGCACAGATATATTACTTATATCAACACAATTCACCAGGAAAAAAATAGGAATGATTCATTTTTTTCATTACTCTATTATGGTCTCACCCCAGTAATTATGTATACCTACGAGTAGAAGCAGAGAAGTAGTACATTGTAAAAAATTCATTTCTGTCTTTGTTTGATCGTTTTTCAGTGCTAAATTGATGAAAATTCTTTAGGTTTGGCTTAGTTGGACAGTTTATGACGAGGGTTTTCTAAAATTATGCAAAAAAAATGAAGTTTGAAAGAAACTTTGCTTTTATGGAGAAAAATAGTGCCGTGTAATGATTTGTCAGCAGGTGTTTTGGTGAGAAACAAGAAAACGTTTTTTTTTAAAAATGTCCTATTAATGCATTTAACTTGAGATTTTCGTGCTTGACATGCCTTTTTTATGGTTTTATATGAAAATTTGTGAATTTTACAATATTGTAGAGCCTTAGATTTAGCTCTTGACATTTTTATTAAAGAAGTTATGATAATTTGAAATCGGCAAGTCTAATCCTCCCTGCAATAGGGGGCCTCAATTACTGGGGTGAGACCATAGTAGAGAATATGAATTAAGTTAAATTAAATATTTTTTTATCTTTTTTGGGCCAAAATTGATTAAAAATGTCACGATGGGTATTAAAAAGGTTTTAGTATTTGTTATTTTCATAAATTTAAATATTTGGAAAATTAATGAGAAGATTATCCTGACATGTTTACCAAATTTTTGGCATTTTGGGGCATTTTGGGGCATTTTGATGAATTATGACAAGATGTTTTGTCTCCTTAGTTACGGTGGTAACAAATAATTCAGGAATTTTTTTTAGTTACTTTTTACACAGGTAATACAATAATCTTGATTTAGAACACCAAAGACTCACCTATATTATTATTTTTTTTTAATTAGAGCATTCCAAACTCGGTCAAAAAACATGATTTTCCTGGAGACGTCTTTTCTCCATTTTTGACCCCAATCTTAAAAAATGCAGCCTGTTTACTCCTCAATAAATGTAACTTGTAAAATGTCGCCAGAACTGTGTAATACATCAAAACGTTCGTAATTGTATACAGATTCAGAATTTATCATAAAAAATGGGGGTCAAGCACGAAAAAAAAAAAAAAAATTCCAAAAATTGGTCGATTTTTTTTTTTTTTTAATTCTCCTTTTTCGGCCATTTTTCAGATATTCCCTCCACGTTTAAACAGCCATAACTTTTTTTCTTTTTAAGTTAAATTGCTAAAACTGCACAGATATATTACTTATATCAACACAATTCACCAGGAAAAAAATAGGAATGATTCATTTTTTTCATTACTCTATTATGGTCTCACCCCAGTAATTATGTATACCTACGAGTAGAAGCAGAGAAGTAGTACATTGTAAAAAATTCATTTCTGTCTTTGTTTGATCGTTTTTCAGTGCTAAATTGATGAAAATTCTTTAGGTTTGGCTTAGTTGGACAGTTTATGACGAGGGTTTTCTAAAATTATGCAAAAAAAATGAAGTTTGAAAGAAACTTTGCTTTTATGGAGAAAAATAGTGCCGTGTAATGATTTGTCAGCAGGTGTTTTGGTGAGAAACAAGAAAACGTTTTTTTTTAAAAATGTCCTATTAATGCATTTAACTTGAGATTTTCGTGCTTGACATGCCTTTTTTATGGTTTTATATGAAAATTTGTGAATTTTACAATATTGTAGAGCCTTAGATTTAGCTCTTGACATTTTTATTAAAGAAGTTATGATAATTTGAAATCGGCAAGTCTAATCCTCCCTGCAATAGGGGGCCTCAATTACTGGGGTGAGACCATAGTAGAGAATATGAATTAAGTTAAATTAAATATTTTTTTATCTTTTTTGGGCCAAAATTGATTAAAAATGTCACGATGGGTATTAAAAAGGTTTTAGTATTTGTTATTTTCATAAATTTAAATATTTGGAAAATTAATGAGAAGATTATCCTGACATGTTTACCAAATTTTTGGCATTTTGGGGCATTTTGGGGCATTTTGATGAATTATGACAAGATGTTTTGTCTCCTTAGTTACGGTGGTAACAAATAATTCAGGAATTTTTTTTAGTTACTTTTTACACAGGTAATACAATAATCTTGATTTAGAACACCAAAGACTCACCTATATTATTATTTTTTTTTAATTAGAGCATTCCAAACTCGGTCAAAAAACATGATTTTCCTGGAGACGTCTTTTCTCCATTTTTGACCCCAATCTTAAAAAATGCAGCCTGTTTACTCCTCAATAAATGTAACTTGTAAAATGTCGCCAGAACTGTGTAATACATCAAAACGTTCGTAATTGTATACAGATTCAGAATTTATCATAAAAAATGGGGGTCAAGCACGAAAAAAAAAAAAAAAATTCCAAAAATTGGTCGATTTTTTTTTTTTTTTAATTCTCCTTTTTCGGCCATTTTTCAGATATTCCCTCCACGTTTAAACAGCCATAACTTTTTTTCTTTTTAA
The DNA here is from genome assembly GCA_949316495.1 of Amphiduros pacificus. NCBI lineage: Eukaryota > Metazoa > Annelida > Polychaeta > Phyllodocida > Hesionidae > Amphiduros > Amphiduros pacificus. The sequence continues at coordinate 4,324 of CASGGN010000007.1, read as the reverse complement.
GTTAAATTGCTAAAACTGCACAGATATATTACTTATATCAACACAATTCACCAGGAAAAAAATAGGAATGATTCATTTTTTTCATTACTCTATTATGGTCTCACCCCAGTAATTATGTATACCTACGAGTAGAAGCAGAGAAGTAGTACATTGTAAAAAATTCATTTCTGTCTTTGTTTGATCGTTTTTCAGTGCTAAATTGATGAAAATTCTTTAGGTTTGGCTTAGTTGGACAGTTTATGACGAGGGTTTTCTAAAATTATGCAAAAAAAATGAAGTTTGAAAGAAACTTTGCTTTTATGGAGAAAAATAGTGCCGTGTAATGATTTGTCAGCAGGTGTTTTGGTGAGAAACAAGAAAACGTTTTTTTTTAAAAATGTCCTATTAATGCATTTAACTTGAGATTTTCGTGCTTGACATGCCTTTTTTATGGTTTTATATGAAAATTTGTGAATTTTACAATATTGTAGAGCCTTAGATTTAGCTCTTGACATTTTTATTAAAGAAGTTATGATAATTTGAAATCGGCAAGTCTAATCCTCCCTGCAATAGGGGGCCTCAATTACTGGGGTGAGACCATAGTAGAGAATATGAATTAAGTTAAATTAAATATTTTTTTATCTTTTTTGGGCCAAAATTGATTAAAAATGTCACGATGGGTATTAAAAAGGTTTTAGTATTTGTTATTTTCATAAATTTAAATATTTGGAAAATTAATGAGAAGATTATCCTGACATGTTTACCAAATTTTTGGCATTTTGGGGCATTTTGGGGCATTTTGATGAATTATGACAAGATGTTTTGTCTCCTTAGTTACGGTGGTAACAAATAATTCAGGAATTTTTTTTAGTTACTTTTTACACAGGTAATACAATAATCTTGATTTAGAACACCAAAGACTCACCTATATTATTATTTTTTTTTAATTAGAGCATTCCAAACTCGGTCAAAAAACATGATTTTCCTGGAGACGTCTTTTCTCCATTTTTGACCCCAATCTTAAAAAATGCAGCCTGTTTACTCCTCAATAAATGTAACTTGTAAAATGTCGCCAGAACTGTGTAATACATCAAAACGTTCGTAATTGTATACAGATTCAGAATTTATCATAAAAAATGGGGGTCAAGCACGAAAAAAAAAAAAAAAATTCCAAAAATTGGTCGATTTTTTTTTTTTTTTAATTCTCCTTTTTCGGCCATTTTTCAGATATTCCCTCCACGTTTAAACAGCCATAACTTTTTTTCTTTTTAAGTTAAATTGCTAAAACTGCACAGATATATTACTTATATCAACACAATTCACCAGGAAAAAAATAGGAATGATTCATTTTTTTCATTACTCTATTATGGTCTCACCCCAGTAATTATGTATACCTACGAGTAGAAGCAGAGAAGTAGTACATTGTAAAAAATTCATTTCTGTCTTTGTTTGATCGTTTTTCAGTGCTAAATTGATGAAAATTCTTTAGGTTTGGCTTAGTTGGACAGTTTATGACGAGGGTTTTCTAAAATTATGCAAAAAAAATGAAGTTTGAAAGAAACTTTGCTTTTATGGAGAAAAATAGTGCCGTGTAATGATTTGTCAGCAGGTGTTTTGGTGAGAAACAAGAAAACGTTTTTTTTTAAAAATGTCCTATTAATGCATTTAACTTGAGATTTTCGTGCTTGACATGCCTTTTTTATGGTTTTATATGAAAATTTGTGAATTTTACAATATTGTAGAGCCTTAGATTTAGCTCTTGACATTTTTATTAAAGAAGTTATGATAATTTGAAATCGGCAAGTCTAATCCTCCCTGCAATAGGGGGCCTCAATTACTGGGGTGAGACCATAGTAGAGAATATGAATTAAGTTAAATTAAATATTTTTTTATCTTTTTTGGGCCAAAATTGATTAAAAATGTCACGATGGGTATTAAAAAGGTTTTAGTATTTGTTATTTTCATAAATTTAAATATTTGGAAAATTAATGAGAAGATTATCCTGACATGTTTACCAAATTTTTGGCATTTTGGGGCATTTTGGGGCATTTTGATGAATTATGACAAGATGTTTTGTCTCCTTAGTTACGGTGGTAACAAATAATTCAGGAATTTTTTTTAGTTACTTTTTACACAGGTAATACAATAATCTTGATTTAGAACACCAAAGACTCACCTATATTATTATTTTTTTTTAATTAGAGCATTCCAAACTCGGTCAAAAAACATGATTTTCCTGGAGACGTCTTTTCTCCATTTTTGACCCCAATCTTAAAAAATGCAGCCTGTTTACTCCTCAATAAATGTAACTTGTAAAATGTCGCCAGAACTGTGTAATACATCAAAACGTTCGTAATTGTATACAGATTCAGAATTTATCATAAAAAATGGGGGTCAAGCACGAAAAAAAAAAAAAAAATTCCAAAAATTGGTCGATTTTTTTTTTTTTTTAATTCTCCTTTTTCGGCCATTTTTCAGATATTCCCTCCACGTTTAAACAGCCATAACTTTTTTTCTTTTTAAGTTAAATTGCTAAAACTGCACAGATATATTACTTATATCAACACAATTCACCAGGAAAAAAATAGGAATGATTCATTTTTTTCATTACTCTATTATGGTCTCACCCCAGTAATTATGTATACCTACGAGTAGAAGCAGAGAAGTAGTACATTGTAAAAAATTCATTTCTGTCTTTGTTTGATCGTTTTTCAGTGCTAAATTGATGAAAATTCTTTAGGTTTGGCTTAGTTGGACAGTTTATGACGAGGGTTTTCTAAAATTATGCAAAAAAAATGAAGTTTGAAAGAAACTTTGCTTTTATGGAGAAAAATAGTGCCGTGTAATGATTTGTCAGCAGGTGTTTTGGTGAGAAACAAGAAAACGTTTTTTTTTAAAAATGTCCTATTAATGCATTTAACTTGAGATTTTCGTGCTTGACATGCCTTTTTTATGGTTTTATATGAAAATTTGTGAATTTTACAATATTGTAGAGCCTTAGATTTAGCTCTTGACATTTTTATTAAAGAAGTTATGATAATTTGAAATCGGCAAGTCTAATCCTCCCTGCAATAGGGGGCCTCAATTACTGGGGTGAGACCATAGTAGAGAATATGAATTAAGTTAAATTAAATATTTTTTTATCTTTTTTGGGCCAAAATTGATTAAAAATGTCACGATGGGTATTAAAAAGGTTTTAGTATTTGTTATTTTCATAAATTTAAATATTTGGAAAATTAATGAGAAGATTATCCTGACATGTTTACCAAATTTTTGGCATTTTGGGGCATTTTGGGGCATTTTGATGAATTATGACAAGATGTTTTGTCTCCTTAGTTACGGTGGTAACAAATAATTCAGGAATTTTTTTTAGTTACTTTTTACACAGGTAATACAATAATCTTGATTTAGAACACCAAAGACTCACCTATATTATTATTTTTTTTTAATTAGAGCATTCCAAACTCGGTCAAAAAACATGATTTTCCTGGAGACGTCTTTTCTCCATTTTTGACCCCAATCTTAAAAAATGCAGCCTGTTTACTCCTCAATAAATGTAACTTGTAAAATGTCGCCAGAACTGTGTAATACATCAAAACGTTCGTAATTGTATACAGATTCAGAATTTATCATAAAAAATGGGGGTCAAGCACGAAAAAAAAAAAAAAAATTCCAAAAATTGGTCGATTTTTTTTTTTTTTTAATTCTCCTTTTTCGGCCATTTTTCAGATATTCCCTCCACGTTTAAACAGCCATAACTTTTTTTCTTTTTAAGTTAAATTGCTAAAACTGCACAGATATATTACTTATATCAACACAATTCACCAGGAAAAAAATAGGAATGATTCATTTTTTTCATTACTCTATTATGGTCTCACCCCAGTAATTATGTATACCTACGAGTAGAAGCAGAGAAGTAGTACATTGTAAAAAATTCATTTCTGTCTTTGTTTGATCGTTTTTCAGTGCTAAATTGATGAAAATTCTTTAGGTTTGGCTTAGTTGGACAGTTTATGACGAGGGTTTTCTAAAATTATGCAAAAAAAATGAAGTTTGAAAGAAACTTTGCTTTTATGGAGAAAAATAGTGCCGTGTAATGATTTGTCAGCAGGTGTTTTGGTGAGAAACAAGAAAACGTTTTTTTTTAAAAATGTCCTATTAATGCATTTAACTTGAGATTTTCGTGCTTGACATGCCTTTTTTATGGTTTTATATGAAAATTTGTGAATTTTACAATATTGTAGAGCCTTAGATTTAGCTCTTGACATTTTTATTAAAGAAGTTATGATAATTTGAAATCGGCAAGTCTAATCCTCCCTGCAATAGGGGGCCTCAATTACTGGGG
>CASGGN010000006.1:0-36126 GCA_949316495.1 Amphiduros pacificus | reverse complement strand
AATTTATTTTTTTTTTTTCGTGCTTGACCCCCATTTTTTATGATAAATTCTGAATCTGTATGCAATTACGAACGTTTTGATGTATTACACAGTTCTGGCGACATTTTACAAGTTACATTTATTGAGGAGTAAACAGGCTGCATTTTTTAAGATTGGGGTCAAAAATGGAGAAAAGAGGTCTCCAGGAAAATCATGTTTTTTGACCGAGTTTGGAATGCTCTAATTAAAAAAAAATAATAATATAGGTGGTTCTTTGGTGTTCTAAATCAAGATTAATGTATTACCTGTGTAAAAAGTAACTAAAAAAAATTCCTGAATTATTTGTTACCACCGTAACTAAGGAGACAAAACATCTTGTCATAATTCATCAAAATGCCCCAAAATGCCAAAAATTTGGTAAACATGTCAGGATAATTTTCTCATTAATTTTCCAAATATTTAAATTTATGAAAATAACAAATACTAAAACCTTTTTAATACATATCGTGACATTTTTAATCGATTTTGGCCCCAAAAAGATAAAAAAATATTTAATTTAACTTAATTCATATGCTCTACTATAGAGTAATGGAAAAAATGAATCTTCCCTATTTTTTTCCTGGTGAATTGTGTTGATATAAGTAATGTATCTGTGCAGTTTTAGCAATTTAACTTAAAAAGAAAAAAAGTTATGGCTGTTTAAACGTGGAGGGAATATCTGAAAAATGGCCGAAAAAGGAGAATTTAAAAAAAAAAAAAATCGACCAATTTTTGGAATTTATTTTTTTTTTTCGTGCTTGACCCCCATTTTTTATGATAAATTCTGAATCTGTATGCAATTACGAACGTTTTGATGTATTACACAGTTCTGGCGACATTTTACAAGTTACATTTATTGAGGAGTAAACAGGCTGCATTTTTTAAGATTGGGGTCAAAAATGGAGAAAAGAGGTCTCCAGGAAAATCATGTTTTTTGACCGAGTTTGGAATGCTCTAATTAAAAAAAAATAATAATATAGGTGGTTCTTTGGTGTTCTAAATCAAGATTAATGTATTACCTGTGTAAAAAGTAACTAAAAAAAATTCCTGAATTATTTGTTACCACCGTAACTAAGGAGACAAAACATCTTGTCATAATTCATCAAAATGCCCCAAAATGCCAAAAATTTGGTAAACATGTCAGGATAATTTTCTCATTAATTTTCCAAATATTTAAATTTATGAAAATAACAAATACTAAAACCTTTTTAATACATATCGTGACATTTTTAATCGATTTTGGCCCCAAAAAGATAAAAAAATATTTAATTTAACTTAATTCATATGCTCTACTATAGAGTAATGAAAAAAATGAATCTTCCCTATTTTTTTCCTGGTGAATTGTGTTGATATAAGTAATGTATCTGTGCAGTTTTAGCAATTTAACTTAAAAAGAAAAAAAGTTATGGCTGTTTAAACGTGGAGGGAATATCTGAAAAATGGCCGAAAAAGGAGAATTTAAAAAAAAAAAAAATCGACCAATTTTTGGAATTTATTTTTTTTTTTTCGTGCTTGACCCCCATTTTTTATGATAAATTCTGAATCTGTATGCAATTACGAACGTTTTGATGTATTACACAGTTCTGGCGACATTTTACAAGTTACATTTATTGAGGAGTAAACAGGCTGCATTTTTTAAGATTGGGGTCAAAAATGGAGAAAAGAGGTCTCCAGGAAAATCATGTTTTTTGACCGAGTTTGGAATGCTCTAATTAAAAAAAAATAATAATATAGGTGGTTCTTTGGTGTTCTAAATCAAGATTAATGTATTACCTGTGTAAAAAGTAACTAAAAAAAATTCCTGAATTATTTGTTACCACCGTAACTAAGGAGACAAAACATCTTGTCATAATTCATCAAAATGCCCCAAAATGCCAAAAATTTGGTAAACATGTCAGGATAATTTTCTCATTAATTTTCCAAATATTTAAATTTATGAAAATAACAAATACTAAAACCTTTTTAATACATATCGTGACATTTTTAATCGATTTTGGCCCCAAAAAGATAAAAAAATATTTAATTTAACTTAATTCATATGCTCTACTATAGAGTAATGAAAAAAATGAATCTTCCCTATTTTTTTCCTGGTGAATTGTGTTGATATAAGTAATGTATCTGTGCAGTTTTAGCAATTTAACTTAAAAAGAAAAAAAGTTATGGCTGTTTAAACGTGGAGGGAATATCTGAAAAATGGCCGAAAAAGGAGAATTTAAAAAAAAAAAAAATCGACCAATTTTTGGAATTTATTTTTTTTTTTTCGTGCTTGACCCCCATTTTTTATGATAAATTCTGAATCTGTATGCAATTACGAACGTTTTGATGTATTACACAGTTCTGGCGACATTTTACAAGTTACATTTATTGAGGAGTAAACAGGCTGCATTTTTTAAGATTGGGGTCAAAAATGGAGAAAAGAGGTCTCCAGGAAAATCATGTTTTTTGACCGAGTTTGGAATGCTCTAATTAAAAAAAAATAATAATATAGGTGGTTCTTTGGTGTTCTAAATCAAGATTAATGTATTACCTGTGTAAAAAGTAACTAAAAAAAATTCCTGAATTATTTGTTACCACCGTAACTAAGGAGACAAAACATCTTGTCATAATTCATCAAAATGCCCCAAAATGCCAAAAATTTGGTAAACATGTCAGGATAATTTTCTCATTAATTTTCCAAATATTTAAATTTATGAAAATAACAAATACTAAAACCTTTTTAATACATATCGTGACATTTTTAATCGATTTTGGCCCCAAAAAGATAAAAAAATATTTAATTTAACTTAATTCATATGCTCTACTATGGTCTCACCCCAGTAATTGAGGCCCCCTATTGCAGGGAGGATTAGACTTGCCGATTTCAAATTATCATAACTTCTTTAATAAAAATGTCAAGAGCTAAATCTAAGGCTCTACAATATTGTAAAATTCGCAAATTTTCATATAAAACCATAAAAAAGGCATGTCAAGCACGAAAATCTCAAGTTAAATGCATTAATAGGACATTTTTTTTAAAAAACGTTTTCTTGTTTCTCACCAAAACACCTGCTGACAAATCATTACACGGCACTATTTTTCTCCATAAAAGCAAAGTTTCTTTCAAACTTCATTTTTTTGCATAATTTTAGAAAATCCTTGTCATAAACTGTCCAACTAAGCCAAACCTAAAGAATTTTCATCAATTTAGCACTGAAAAACGATCAAACAAAGACAGAAATGAATTTTTTACAATGTACTACTTCTCTGCTTCTACTCGTAGGTATACATAATTACTGGGGTGAGACCATAATAGAGTAATGAAAAAAATGAATCTTCCCTATTTTTTTCCTGGTGAATTGTGTTGATATAAGTAATGTATCTGTGCAGTTTTAGCAATTTAACTTAAAAAGAAAAAAAGTTATGGCTGTTTAAACGTGGAGGGAATATCTGAAAAATGGCCGAAAAAGGAGAATTTAAAAAAAAAAAAAATCGACCAATTTTTGGAATTTTTTTTTTTTTTTTCGTGCTTGACCCCCATTTTTTATGATAAATTCTGAATCTGTATGCAATTACGAACGTTTTGATGTATTACACAGTTCTGGCGACATTTTACAAGTTACATTTATTGAGGAGTAAACAGGCTGCATTTTTTAAGATTGGGGTCAAAAATGGAGAAAAGAGGTCTCCAGGAAAATCATGTTTTTTGACCGAGTTTGGAATGCTCTAATTAAAAAAAAATAATAATATAGGTGGTTCTTTGGTGTTCTAAATCAAGATTAATGTATTACCTGTGTAAAAAGTAACTAAAAAAAATTCCTGAATTATTTGTTACCACCGTAACTAAGGAGACAAAACATCTTGTCATAATTCATCAAAATGCCCCAAAATGCCAAAAATTTGGTAAACATGTCAGGATAATTTTCTCATTAATTTTCCAAATATTTAAATTTATGAAAATAACAAATACTAAAACCTTTTTAATACATATCGTGACATTTTTAATCGATTTTGGCCCCAAAAAGATAAAAAAATATTTAATTTAACTTAATTCATATGCTCTACTATGGTCTCACCCCAGTAATTGAGGCCCCCTATTGCAGGGAGGATTAGACTTGCCGATTTCAAATTATCATAACTTCTTTAATAAAAATGTCAAGAGCTAAATCTAAGGCTCTACAATATTGTAAAATTCGCAAATTTTCATATAAAACCATAAAAAAGGCATGTCAAGCACGAAAATCTCAAGTTAAATGCATTAATAGGACATTTTTTTAAAAAACGTTTTCTTGTTTCTCACCAAAACACCTGCTGACAAATCATTACACGGCACTATTTTTCTCCATAAAAGCAAAGTTTCTTTCAAACTTCATTTTTTTGCATAATTTTAGAAAATCCTTGTCATAAACTGTCCAACTAAGCCAAACCTAAAGAATTTTCATCAATTTAGCACTGAAAAACGATCAAACAAAGACAGAAATGAATTTTTTACAATGTACTACTTCTCTGCTTCTACTCGTAGGTATACATAATTACTGGGGTGAGACCATAATAGAGTAATGAAAAAAATGAATCTTCCCTATTTTTTTCCTGGTGAATTGTGTTGATATAAGTAATGTATCTGTGCAGTTTTAGCAATTTAACTTAAAAAGAAAAAAAGTTATGGCTGTTTAAACGTGGAGGGAATATCTGAAAAATGGCCGAAAAAGGAGAATTAAAAAAAAAAAAAATCGACCAATTTTTGGAATTTTTTTTTTTTTTTTCGTGCTTGACCCCCATTTTTTATGATAAATTCTGAATCTGTATGCAATTACGAACGTTTTGATGTATTACACAGTTCTGGCGACATTTTACAAGTTACATTTATTGAGGAGTAAACAGGCTGCATTTTTTAAGATTGGGGTCAAAAATGGAGAAAAGAGGTCTCCAGGAAAATCATGTTTTTTGACCGAGTTTGGAATGCTCTAATTAAAAAAAAATAATAATATAGGTGGTTCTTTGGTGTTCTAAATCAAGATTAATGTATTACCTGTGTAAAAAGTAACTAAAAAAAATTCCTGAATTATTTGTTACCACCGTAACTAAGGAGACAAAACATCTTGTCATAATTCATCAAAATGCCCCAAAATGCCAAAAATTTGGTAAACATGTCAGGATAATTTTCTCATTAATTTTCCAAATATTTAAATTTATGAAAATAACAAATACTAAAACCTTTTTAATACATATCGTGACATTTTTAATCGATTTTGGCCCCAAAAAGATAAAAAAATATTTAATTTAACTTAATTCATATGCTCTACTATGGTCTCACCCCAGTAATTGAGGCCCCCTATTGCAGGGAGGATTAGACTTGCCGATTTCAAATTATCATAACTTCTTTAATAAAAATGTCAAGAGCTAAATCTAAGGCTCTACAATATTGTAAAATTCGCAAATTTTCATATAAAACCATAAAAAAGGCATGTCAAGCACGAAAATCTCAAGTTAAATGCATTAATAGGACATTTTTTTTAAAAAACGTTTTCTTGTTTCTCACCAAAACACCTGCTGACAAATCATTACACGGCACTATTTTTCTCCATAAAAGCAAAGTTTCTTTCAAACTTCATTTTTTTGCATAATTTTAGAAAATCCTTGTCATAAACTGTCCAACTAAGCCAAACCTAAAGAATTTTCATCAATTTAGCACTGAAAAACGATCAAACAAAGACAGAAATGAATTTTTTACAATGTACTACTTCTCTGCTTCTACTCGTAGGTATACATAATTACTGGGGTGAGACCATAATAGAGTAATGAAAAAAATGAATCTTCCCTATTTTTTTCCTGGTGAATTGTGTTGATATAAGTAATGTATCTGTGCAGTTTTAGCAATTTAACTTAAAAAGAAAAAAAGTTATGGCTGTTTAAACGTGGAGGGAATATCTGAAAAATGGCCGAAAAAGGAGAATTTAAAAAAAAAAAAAATCGACCAATTTTTGGAATTTTTTTTTTTTTTTTCGTGCTTGACCCCCATTTTTTATGATAAATTCTGAATCTGTATGCAATTACGAACGTTTTGATGTATTACACAGTTCTGGCGACATTTTACAAGTTACATTTATTGAGGAGTAAACAGGCTGCATTTTTTAAGATTGGGGTCAAAAATGGAGAAAAGAGGTCTCCAGGAAAATCATGTTTTTTGACCGAGTTTGGAATGCTCTAATTAAAAAAAAATAATAATATAGGTGGTTCTTTGGTGTTCTAAATCAAGATTAATGTATTACCTGTGTAAAAAGTAACTAAAAAAAATTCCTGAATTATTTGTTACCACCGTAACTAAGGAGACAAAACATCTTGTCATAATTCATCAAAATGCCCCAAAATGCCAAAAATTTGGTAAACATGTCAGGATAATTTTCTCATTAATTTTCCAAATATTTAAATTTATGAAAATAACAAATACTAAAACCTTTTTAATACATATCGTGACATTTTTAATCGATTTTGGCCCCAAAAAGATAAAAAAATATTTAATTTAACTTAATTCATATGCTCTACTATGGTCTCACCCCAGTAATTGAGGCCCCCTATTGCAGGGAGGATTAGACTTGCCGATTTCAAATTATCATAACTTCTTTAATAAAAATGTCAAGAGCTAAATCTAAGGCTCTACAATATTGTAAAATTCGCAAATTTTCATATAAAACCATAAAAAAGGCATGTCAAGCACGAAAATCTCAAGTTAAATGCATTAATAGGACATTTTTTTTAAAAAACGTTTTCTTGTTTCTCACCAAAACACCTGCTGACAAATCATTACACGGCACTATTTTTCTCCATAAAAGCAAAGTTTCTTTCAAACTTCATTTTTTTGCATAATTTTAGAAAATCCTTGTCATAAACTGTCCAACTAAGCCAAACCTAAAGAATTTTCATCAATTTAGCACTGAAAAACGATCAAACAAAGACAGAAATGAATTTTTTACAATGTACTACTTCTCTGCTTCTACTCGTAGGTATACATAATTACTGGGGTGAGACCATAATAGAGTAATGAAAAAAATGAATCTTCCCTATTTTTTTCCTGGTGAATTGTGTTGATATAAGTAATGTATCTGTGCAGTTTTAGCAATTTAACTTAAAAAGAAAAAAAGTTATGGCTGTTTAAACGTGGAGGGAATATCTGAAAAATGGCCGAAAAAGGAGAATTTAAAAAAAAAAAAAATCGACCAATTTTTGGAATTTTTTTTTTTTTTTTCGTGCTTGACCCCCATTTTTTATGATAAATTCTGAATCTGTATGCAATTACGAACGTTTTGATGTATTACACAGTTCTGGCGACATTTTACAAGTTACATTTATTGAGGAGTAAACAGGCTGCATTTTTTAAGATTGGGGTCAAAAATGGAGAAAAGAGGTCTCCAGGAAAATCATGTTTTTTGACCGAGTTTGGAATGCTCTAATTAAAAAAAAATAATAATATAGGTGGTTCTTTGGTGTTCTAAATCAAGATTAATGTATTACCTGTGTAAAAAGTAACTAAAAAAAATTCCTGAATTATTTGTTACCACCGTAACTAAGGAGACAAAACATCTTGTCATAATTCATCAAAATGCCCCAAAATGCCAAAAATTTGGTAAACATGTCAGGATAATTTTCTCATTAATTTTCCAAATATTTAAATTTATGAAAATAACAAATACTAAAACCTTTTTAATACATATCGTGACATTTTTAATCGATTTTGGCCCCAAAAAGATAAAAAAATATTTAATTTAACTTAATTCATATGCTCTACTATGGTCTCACCCCAGTAATTGAGGCCCCCTATTGCAGGGAGGATTAGACTTGCCGATTTCAAATTATCATAACTTCTTTAATAAAAATGTCAAGAGCTAAATCTAAGGCTCTACAATATTGTAAAATTCGCAAATTTTCATATAAAACCATAAAAAAGGCATGTCAAGCACGAAAATCTCAAGTTAAATGCATTAATAGGACATTTTTTTTTAAAAACGTTTTCTTGTTTCTCACCAAAACACCTGCTGACAAATCATTACACGGCACTATTTTTCTCCATAAAAGCAAAGTTTCTTTCAAACTTCATTTTTTTGCATAATTTTAGAAAATCCTTGTCATAAACTGTCCAACTAAGCCAAACCTAAAGAATTTTCATCAATTTAGCACTGAAAAACGATCAAACAAAGACAGAAATGAATTTTTTACAATGTACTACTTCTCTGCTTCTACTCGTAGGTATACATAATTACTGGGGTGAGACCATAATAGAGTAATGAAAAAAATGAATCTTCCCTATTTTTTTCCTGGTGAATTGTGTTGATATAAGTAATGTATCTGTGCAGTTTTAGCAATTTTTTTTTTCGTGCTTGACCCCCATTTTTTATGATAAATTCTGAATCTGTATGCAATTACGAACGTTTTGATGTATTACACAGTTCTGGCGACATTTTACAAGTTACATTAATTGAGGAGTAAACAGGCTGCATTTTTTAAGATTGGGGTCAAAAATGGAGAAAAGAGGTCTCCAGGAAAATCATGTTTTTTGACCGAGTTTGGAATGCTCTAATTAAAAAAAAATAATAATATAGGTGGTTCTTTGGTGTTCTAAATCAAGATTAATGTATTACCTGTGTAAAAAGTAACTAAAAAAAATTCCTGAATTATTTGTTACCACCGTAACTAAGGAGACAAAACATCTTGTCATAATTCATCAAAATGCCCCAAAATGCCAAAAATTTGGTAAACATGTCAGGATAATTTTCTCATTAATTTTCCAAATATTTAAATTTATGAAAATAACAAATACTAAAACCTTTTTAATACATATCGTGACATTTTTAATCGATTTTGGCCCCAAAAAGATAAAAAAATATTTAATTTAACTTAATTCATATGCTCTACTATGGTCTCACCCCAGTAATTGAGGCCCCCTATTGCAGGGAGGATTAGACTTGCCGATTTCAAATTATCATAACTTCTTTAATAAAAATGTCAAGAGCTAAATCTAAGGCTCTACAATATTGTAAAATTCGCAAATTTTCATATAAAACCATAAAAAAGGCATGTCAAGCACGAAAATCTCAAGTTAAATGCATTAATAGGACATTTTTTTTAAAAAACGTTTTCTTGTTTCTCACCAAAACACCTGCTGACAAATCATTACACGGCACTATTTTTCTCCATAAAAGCAAAGTTTCTTTCAAACTTCATTTTTTTGCATAATTTTAGAAAATCCTTGTCATAAACTGTCCAACTAAGCCAAACCTAAAGAATTTTCATCAATTTAGCACTGAAAAACGATCAAACAAAGACAGAAATGAATTTTTTACAATGTACTACTTCTCTGCTTCTACTCGTAGGTATACATAATTACTGGGGTGAGACCATAATAGAGTAATGAAAAAAATGAATCTTCCCTATTTTTTTCCTGGTGAATTGTGTTGATATAAGTAATGTATCTGTGCAGTTTTAGCAATTTAACTTAAAAAGAAAAAAAGTTATGGCTGTTTAAACGTGGAGGGAATATCTGAAAAATGGCCGAAAAAGGAGAATTTAAAAAAAAAAAAAATCGACCAATTTTTGGAATTTTTTTTTTTTTTTTCGTGCTTGACCCCCATTTTTTATGATAAATTCTGAATCTGTATGCAATTACGAACGTTTTGATGTATTACACAGTTCTGGCGACATTTTACAAGTTACATTTATTGAGGAGTAAACAGGCTGCATTTTTTAAGATTGGGGTCAAAAATGGAGAAAAGAGGTCTCCAGGAAAATCATGTTTTTTGACCGAGTTTGGAATGCTCTAATTAAAAAAAAATAATAATATAGGTGGTTCTTTGGTGTTCTAAATCAAGATTAATGTATTACCTGTGTAAAAAGTAACTAAAAAAAATTCCTGAATTATTTGTTACCACCGTAACTAAGGAGACAAAACATCTTGTCATAATTCATCAAAATGCCCCAAAATGCCAAAAATTTGGTAAACATGTCAGGATAATTTTCTCATTAATTTTCCAAATATTTAAATTTATGAAAATAACAAATACTAAAACCTTTTTAATACATATCGTGACATTTTTAATCGATTTTGGCCCCAAAAAGATAAAAAAATATTTAATTTAACTTAATTCATATGCTCTACTATGGTCTCACCCCAGTAATTGAGGCCCCCTATTGCAGGGAGGATTAGACTTGCCGATTTCAAATTATCATAACTTCTTTAATAAAAATGTCAAGAGCTAAATCTAAGGCTCTACAATATTGTAAAATTCGCAAATTTTCATATAAAACCATAAAAAAGGCATGTCAAGCACGAAAATCTCAAGTTAAATGCATTAATAGGACATTTTTTTTAAAAAACGTTTTCTTGTTTCTCACCAAAACACCTGCTGACAAATCATTACACGGCACTATTTTTCTCCATAAAAGCAAAGTTTCTTTCAAACTTCATTTTTTTGCATAATTTTAGAAAATCCTTGTCATAAACTGTCCAACTAAGCCAAACCTAAAGAATTTTCATCAATTTAGCACTGAAAAACGATCAAACAAAGACAGAAATGAATTTTTTACAATGTACTACTTCTCTGCTTCTACTCGTAGGTATACATAATTACTGGGGTGAGACCATAATAGAGTAATGAAAAAAATGAATCTTCCCTATTTTTTTCCTGGTGAATTGTGTTGATATAAGTAATGTATCTGTGCAGTTTTAGCAATTTAACTTAAAAAGAAAAAAAGTTATGGCTGTTTAAACGTGGAGGGAATATCTGAAAAATGGCCGAAAAAGGAGAATTTAAAAAAAAAAAAAATCGACCAATTTTTGGAATTTTTTTTTTTTTTTTCGTGCTTGACCCCCATTTTTTATGATAAATTCTGAATCTGTATGCAATTACGAACGTTTTGATGTATTACACAGTTCTGGCGACATTTTACAAGTTACATTTATTGAGGAGTAAACAGGCTGCATTTTTTAAGATTGGGGTCAAAAATGGAGAAAAGAGGTCTCCAGGAAAATCATGTTTTTTGACCGAGTTTGGAATGCTCTAATTAAAAAA
Source organism: Amphiduros pacificus (assembly GCA_949316495.1). Classification (NCBI taxonomy): domain Eukaryota; kingdom Metazoa; phylum Annelida; class Polychaeta; order Phyllodocida; family Hesionidae; genus Amphiduros; species Amphiduros pacificus. The sequence continues at coordinate 25,072 of CASGGN010000006.1, read as the reverse complement.
AAATAATAATATAGGTGGTTCTTTGGTGTTCTAAATCAAGATTAATGTATTACCTGTGTAAAAAGTAACTAAAAAAAATTCCTGAATTATTTGTTACCACCGTAACTAAGGAGACAAAACATCTTGTCATAATTCATCAAAATGCCCCAAAATGCCAAAAATTTGGTAAACATGTCAGGATAATTTTCTCATTAATTTTCCAAATATTTAAATTTATGAAAATAACAAATACTAAAACCTTTTTAATACATATCGTGACATTTTTAATCGATTTTGGCCCCAAAAAGATAAAAAAATATTTAATTTAACTTAATTCATATGCTCTACTATGGTCTCACCCCAGTAATTGAGGCCCCCTATTGCAGGGAGGATTAGACTTGCCGATTTCAAATTATCATAACTTCTTTAATAAAAATGTCAAGAGCTAAATCTAAGGCTCTACAATATTGTAAAATTCGCAAATTTTCATATAAAACCATAAAAAAGGCATGTCAAGCACGAAAATCTCAAGTTAAATGCATTAATAGGACATTTTTTTTTAAAAACGTTTTCTTGTTTCTCACCAAAACACCTGCTGACAAATCATTACACGGCACTATTTTTCTCCATAAAAGCAAAGTTTCTTTCAAACTTCATTTTTTTGCATAATTTTAGAAAATCCTTGTCATAAACTGTCCAACTAAGCCAAACCTAAAGAATTTTCATCAATTTAGCACTGAAAAACGATCAAACAAAGACAGAAATGAATTTTTTACAATGTACTACTTCTCTGCTTCTACTCGTAGGTATACATAATTACTGGGGTGAGACCATAATAGAGTAATGAAAAAAATGAATCTTCCCTATTTTTTTCCTGGTGAATTGTGTTGATATAAGTAATGTATCTGTGCAGTTTTAGCAATTTTTTTTTTCGTGCTTGACCCCCATTTTTTATGATAAATTCTGAATCTGTATGCAATTACGAACGTTTTGATGTATTACACAGTTCTGGCGACATTTTACAAGTTACATTAATTGAGGAGTAAACAGGCTGCATTTTTTAAGATTGGGGTCAAAAATGGAGAAAAGAGGTCTCCAGGAAAATCATGTTTTTTGACCGAGTTTGGAATGCTCTAATTAAAAAAAAATAATAATATAGGTGGTTCTTTGGTGTTCTAAATCAAGATTAATGTATTACCTGTGTAAAAAGTAACTAAAAAAAATTCCTGAATTATTTGTTACCACCGTAACTAAGGAGACAAAACATCTTGTCATAATTCATCAAAATGCCCCAAAATGCCAAAAATTTGGTAAACATGTCAGGATAATTTTCTCATTAATTTTCCAAATATTTAAATTTATGAAAATAACAAATACTAAAACCTTTTTAATACATATCGTGACATTTTTAATCGATTTTGGCCCCAAAAAGATAAAAAAATATTTAATTTAACTTAATTCATATGCTCTACTATGGTCTCACCCCAGTAATTGAGGCCCCCTATTGCAGGGAGGATTAGACTTGCCGATTTCAAATTATCATAACTTCTTTAATAAAAATGTCAAGAGCTAAATCTAAGGCTCTACAATATTGTAAAATTCGCAAATTTTCATATAAAACCATAAAAAAGGCATGTCAAGCACGAAAATCTCAAGTTAAATGCATTAATAGGACATTTTTTTTAAAAAACGTTTTCTTGTTTCTCACCAAAACACCTGCTGACAAATCATTACACGGCACTATTTTTCTCCATAAAAGCAAAGTTTCTTTCAAACTTCATTTTTTTGCATAATTTTAGAAAATCCTTGTCATAAACTGTCCAACTAAGCCAAACCTAAAGAATTTTCATCAATTTAGCACTGAAAAACGATCAAACAAAGACAGAAATGAATTTTTTACAATGTACTACTTCTCTGCTTCTACTCGTAGGTATACATAATTACTGGGGTGAGACCATAATAGAGTAATGAAAAAAATGAATCTTCCCTATTTTTTTCCTGGTGAATTGTGTTGATATAAGTAATGTATCTGTGCAGTTTTAGCAATTTAACTTAAAAAGAAAAAAAGTTATGGCTGTTTAAACGTGGAGGGAATATCTGAAAAATGGCCGAAAAAGGAGAATTTAAAAAAAAAAAAAATCGACCAATTTTTGGAATTTTTTTTTTTTTTTTCGTGCTTGACCCCCATTTTTTATGATAAATTCTGAATCTGTATGCAATTACGAACGTTTTGATGTATTACACAGTTCTGGCGACATTTTACAAGTTACATTTATTGAGGAGTAAACAGGCTGCATTTTTTAAGATTGGGGTCAAAAATGGAGAAAAGAGGTCTCCAGGAAAATCATGTTTTTTGACCGAGTTTGGAATGCTCTAATTAAAAAAAAATAATAATATAGGTGGTTCTTTGGTGTTCTAAATCAAGATTAATGTATTACCTGTGTAAAAAGTAACTAAAAAAAATTCCTGAATTATTTGTTACCACCGTAACTAAGGAGACAAAACATCTTGTCATAATTCATCAAAATGCCCCAAAATGCCAAAAATTTGGTAAACATGTCAGGATAATTTTCTCATTAATTTTCCAAATATTTAAATTTATGAAAATAACAAATACTAAAACCTTTTTAATACATATCGTGACATTTTTAATCGATTTTGGCCCCAAAAAGATAAAAAAATATTTAATTTAACTTAATTCATATGCTCTACTATGGTCTCACCCCAGTAATTGAGGCCCCCTATTGCAGGGAGGATTAGACTTGCCGATTTCAAATTATCATAACTTCTTTAATAAAAATGTCAAGAGCTAAATCTAAGGCTCTACAATATTGTAAAATTCGCAAATTTTCATATAAAACCATAAAAAAGGCATGTCAAGCACGAAAATCTCAAGTTAAATGCATTAATAGGACATTTTTTTTTAAAAACGTTTTCTTGTTTCTCACCAAAACACCTGCTGACAAATCATTACACGGCACTATTTTTCTCCATAAAAGCAAAGTTTCTTTCAAACTTCATTTTTTTGCATAATTTTAGAAAATCCTTGTCATAAACTGTCCAACTAAGCCAAACCTAAAGAATTTTCATCAATTTAGCACTGAAAAACGATCAAACAAAGACAGAAATGAATTTTTTACAATGTACTACTTCTCTGCTTCTACTCGTAGGTATACATAATTACTGGGGTGAGACCATAATAGAGTAATGAAAAAAATGAATCTTCCCTATTTTTTTCCTGGTGAATTGTGTTGATATAAGTAATGTATCTGTGCAGTTTTAGCAATTTTTTTTTTCGTGCTTGACCCCCATTTTTTATGATAAATTCTGAATCTGTATGCAATTACGAACGTTTTGATGTATTACACAGTTCTGGCGACATTTTACAAGTTACATTAATTGAGGAGTAAACAGGCTGCATTTTTTAAGATTGGGGTCAAAAATGGAGAAAAGAGGTCTCCAGGAAAATCATGTTTTTTGACCGAGTTTGGAATGCTCTAATTAAAAAAAAATAATAATATAGGTGGTTCTTTGGTGTTCTAAATCAAGATTAATGTATTACCTGTGTAAAAAGTAACTAAAAAAAATTCCTGAATTATTTGTTACCACCGTAACTAAGGAGACAAAACATCTTGTCATAATTCATCAAAATGCCCCAAAATGCCAAAAATTTGGTAAACATGTCAGGATAATTTTCTCATTAATTTTCCAAATATTTAAATTTATGAAAATAACAAATACTAAAACCTTTTTAATACATATCGTGACATTTTTAATCGATTTTGGCCCCAAAAAGATAAAAAAATATTTAATTTAACTTAATTCATATGCTCTACTATAGAGTAATGAAAAAAATGAATCTTCCCTATTTTTTTCCTGGTGAATTGTGTTGATATAAGTAATGTATCTGTGCAGTTTTAGCAATTTAACTTAAAAAGAAAAAAAGTTATGGCTGTTTAAACGTGGAGGGAATATCTGAAAAATGGCCGAAAAAGGAGAATTTAAAAAAAAAAAAATCGACCAATTTTTGGAATTTATTTTTTTTTTTTCGTGCTTGACCCCCATTTTTTATGATAAATTCTGAATCTGTATGCAAATACAAACGTTTTGATGTATTACACAGTTCTGGCGACATTTTACAAGTTACATTTATTGAGGAGTAAACAGGCTGCATTTTTTAAGATTGGGGTCAAAAATGGAGAAAAGAGGTCTCCAGGAAAATCATGTTTTTTGACCGAGTTTGGAATGCTCTAATTAAAAAAAAATAATAATATAGGTGGTTCTTTGGTGTTCTAAATCAAGATTAATGTATTACCTGTGTAAAAAGTAACTAAAAAAAATTCCTGAATTATTTGTTACCACCGTAACTAAGGAGACAAAACATCTTGTCATAATTCATCAAAATGCCCCAAAATGCCAAAAATTTGGTAAACATGTCAGGATAATTTTCTCATTAATTTTCCAAATATTTAAATTTATGAAAATAACAAATACTAAAACCTTTTTAATACATATCGTGACATTTTTAATCGATTTTGGCCCCAAAAAGATAAAAAAATATTTAATTTAACTTAATTCATATGCTCTACTATAGAGTAATGAAAAAAATGAATCTTCCCTATTTTTTTCCTGGTGAATTGTGTTGATATAAGTAATGTATCTGTGCAGTTTTAGCAATTTAACTTAAAAAGAAAAAAAGTTATGGCTGTTTAAACGTGGAGGGAATATCTGAAAAATGGCCGAAAAAGGAGAATTTAAAAAAAATAAAAATCGACCAATTTTTGGAATTTATTTTTTTTTTTTCGTGCTTGACCCCCATTTTTTATGATAAATTCTGAATCTGTATGCAATTACGAACGTTTTGATGTATTACACAGTTCTGGCGACATTTTACAAGTTACATTTATTGAGGAGTAAACAGGCTGCATTTTTTAAGATTGGGGTCAAAAATGGAGAAAAGAGGTCTCCAGGAAAATCATGTTTTTTGACCGAGTTTGGAATGCTCTAATTAAAAAAAAATAATAATATAGGTGGTTCTTTGGTGTTCTAAATCAAGATTAATGTATTACCTGTGTAAAAAGTAACTAAAAAAAATTCCTGAATTATTTGTTACCACCGTAACTAAGGAGACAAAACATCTTGTCATAATTCATCAAAATGCCCCAAAATGCCAAAAATTTGGTAAACATGTCAGGATAATTTTCTCATTAATTTTCCAAATATTTAAATTTATGAAAATAACAAATACTAAAACCTTTTTAATACATATCGTGACATTTTTAATCGATTTTGGCCCCAAAAAGATAAAAAAATATTTAATTTAACTTAATTCATATGCTCTACTATGGTCTCACCCCAGTAATTGAGGCCCCCTATTGCAGGGAGGATTAGACTTGCCGATTTCAAATTATCATAACTTCTTTAATAAAAATGTCAAGAGCTAAATCTAAGGCTCTACAATATTGTAAAATTCGCAAATTTTCATATAAAACCATAAAAAAGGCATGTCAAGCACGAAAATCTCAAGTTAAATGCATTAATAGGACATTTTTTTTAAAAAACGTTTTCTTGTTTCTCACCAAAACACCTGCTGACAAATCATTACACGGCACTATTTTTCTCCATAAAAGCAAAGTTTCTTTCAAACTTCATTTTTTTGCATAATTTTAGAAAATCCTTGTCATAAACTGTCCAACTAAGCCAAACCTAAAGAATTTTCATCAATTTAGCACTGAAAAACGATCAAACAAAGACAGAAATGAATTTTTTACAATGTACTACTTCTCTGCTTCTACTCGTAGGTATACATAATTACTGGGGTGAGACCATAATAGAGTAATGAAAAAAATGAATCTTCCCTATTTTTTTCCTGGTGAATTGTGTTGATATAAGTAATGTATCTGTGCAGTTTTAGCAATTTAACTTAAAAAGAAAAAAAGTTATGGCTGTTTAAACGTGGAGGGAATATCTGAAAAATGGCCGAAAAAGGAGAATTTAAAAAAAAAAAAAATCGACCAATTTTTGGAATTTTTTTTTTTTTTTTCGTGCTTGACCCCCATTTTTTATGATAAATTCTGAATCTGTATGCAATTACGAACGTTTTGATGTATTACACAGTTCTGGCGACATTTTACAAGTTACATTTATTGAGGAGTAAACAGGCTGCATTTTTTAAGATTGGGGTCAAAAATGGAGAAAAGAGGTCTCCAGGAAAATCATGTTTTTTGACCGAGTTTGGAATGCTCTAATTAAAAAAAAATAATAATATAGGTGGTTCTTTGGTGTTCTAAATCAAGATTAATGTATTACCTGTGTAAAAAGTAACTAAAAAAAATTCCTGAATTATTTGTTACCACCGTAACTAAGGAGACAAAACATCTTGTCATAATTCATCAAAATGCCCCAAAATGCCAAAAATTTGGTAAACATGTCAGGATAATTTTCTCATTAATTTTCCAAATATTTAAATTTATGAAAATAACAAATACTAAAACCTTTTTAATACATATCGTGACATTTTTAATCGATTTTGGCCCCAAAAAGATAAAAAAATATTTAATTTAACTTAATTCATATGCTCTACTATGGTCTCACCCCAGTAATTGAGGCCCCCTATTGCAGGGAGGATTAGACTTGCCGATTTCAAATTATCATAACTTCTTTAATAAAAATGTCAAGAGCTAAATCTAAGGCTCTACAATATTGTAAAATTCGCAAATTTTCATATAAAACCATAAAAAAGGCATGTCAAGCACGAAAATCTCAAGTTAAATGCATTAATAGGACATTTTTTTTTAAAAACGTTTTCTTGTTTCTCACCAAAACACCTGCTGACAAATCATTACACGGCACTATTTTTCTCCATAAAAGCAAAGTTTCTTTCAAACTTCATTTTTTTGCATAATTTTAGAAAATCCTTGTCATAAACTGTCCAACTAAGCCAAACCTAAAGAATTTTCATCAATTTAGCACTGAAAAACGATCAAACAAAGACAGAAATGAATTTTTTACAATGTACTACTTCTCTGCTTCTACTCGTAGGTATACATAATTACTGGGGTGAGACCATAATAGAGTAATGAAAAAAATGAATCTTCCCTATTTTTTTCCTGGTGAATTGTGTTGATATAAGTAATGTATCTGTGCAGTTTTAGCAATTTTTTTTTTCGTGCTTGACCCCCATTTTTTATGATAAATTCTGAATCTGTATGCAATTACGAAAGTTTTGATGTATTACACAGTTCTGGCGACATTTTACAAGTTACATTAATTGAGGAGTAAACAGGCTGCATTTTTTAAGATTGGGGTCAAAAATGGAGAAAAGAGGTCTCCAGGAAAATCATGTTTTTTGACCGAGTTTGGAATGCTCTAATTAAAAAAAAATAATAATATAGGTGGTTCTTTGGTGTTCTAAATCAAGATTAATGTATTACCTGTGTAAAAAGTAACTAAAAAAAATTCCTGAATTATTTGTTACCACCGTAACTAAGGAGACAAAACATCTTGTCATAATTCATCAAAATGCCCCAAAATGCCAAAAATTTGGTAAACATGTCAGGATAATTTTCTCATTAATTTTCCAAATATTTAAATTTATGAAAATAACAAATACTAAAACCTTTTTAATACATATCGTGACATTTTTAATCGATTTTGGCCCCAAAAAGATAAAAAAATATTTAATTTAACTTAATTCATATGCTCTACTATAGAGTAATGAAAAAAATGAATCTTCCCTATTTTTTTCCTGGTGAATTGTGTTGATATAAGTAATGTATCTGTGCAGTTTTAGCAATTTAACTTAAAAAGAAAAAAAGTTATGGCTGTTTAAACGTGGAGGGAATATCTGAAAAATGGCCGAAAAAGGAGAATTTAAAAAAAAAAAAATCGACCAATTTTTGGAATTTATTTTTTTTTTTTCGTGCTTGACCCCCATTTTTTATGATAAATTCTGAATCTGTATGCAAATACAAACGTTTTGATGTATTACACAGTTCTGGCGACATTTTACAAGTTACATTTATTGAGGAGTAAACAGGCTGCATTTTTTAAGATTGGGGTCAAAAATGGAGAAAAGAGGTCTCCAGGAAAATCATGTTTTTTGACCGAGTTTGGAATGCTCTAATTAAAAAAAAATAATAATATAGGTGGTTCTTTGGTGTTCTAAATCAAGATTAATGTATTACCTGTGTAAAAAGTAACTAAAAAAAATTCCTGAATTATTTGTTACCACCGTAACTAAGGAGACAAAACATCTTGTCATAATTCATCAAAATGCCCCAAAATGCCAAAAATTTGGTAAACATGTCAGGATAATTTTCTCATTAATTTTCCAAATATTTAAATTTATGAAAATAACAAATACTAAAACCTTTTTAATACATATCGTGACATTTTTAATCGATTTTGGCCCCAAAAAGATAAAAAAATATTTAATTTAACTTAATTCATATGCTCTACTATAGAGTAATGAAAAAAATGAATCTTCCCTATTTTTTTCCTGGTGAATTGTGTTGATATAAGTAATGTATCTGTGCAGTTTTAGCAATTTAACTTAAAAAGAAAAAAAGTTATGGCTGTTTAAACGTGGAGGGAATATCTGAAAAATGGCCGAAAAAGGAGAATTTAAAAAAAATAAAAATCGACCAATTTTTGGAATTTATTTTTTTTTTTTCGTGCTTGACCCCCATTTTTTATGATAAATTCTGAATCTGTATGCAATTACGAACGTTTTGATGTATTACACAGTTCTGGCGACATTTTACAAGTTACATTTATTGAGGAGTAAACAGGCTGCATTTTTTAAGATTGGGGTCAAAAATGGAGAAAAGAGGTCTCCAGGAAAATCATGTTTTTTGACCGAGTTTGGAATGCTCTAATTAAAAAAAAATAATAATATAGGTGGTTCTTTGGTGTTCTAAATCAAGATTAATGTATTACCTGTGTAAAAAGTAACTAAAAAAAATTCCTGAATTATTTGTTACCACCGTAACTAAGGAGACAAAACATCTTGTCATAATTCATCAAAATGCCCCAAAATGCCAAAAATTTGGTAAACATGTCAGGATAATTTTCTCATTAATTTTCCAAATATTTAAATTTATGAAAATAACAAATACTAAAACCTTTTTAATACATATCGTGACATTTTTAATCGATTTTGGCCCCAAAAAGATAAAAAAATATTTAATTTAACTTAATTCATATGCTCTACTATGGTCTCACCCCAGTAATTGAGGCCCCCTATTGCAGGGAGGATTAGACTTGCCGATTTCAAATTATCATAACTTCTTTAATAAAAATGTCAAGAGCTAAATCTAAGGCTCTACAATATTGTAAAATTCGCAAATTTTCATATAAAACCATAAAAAAGGCATGTCAAGCACGAAAATCTCAAGTTAAATGCATTAATAGGACATTTTTTTTTAAAAACGTTTTCTTGTTTCTCACCAAAACACCTGCTGACAAATCATTACACGGCACTATTTTTCTCCATAAAAGCAAAGTTTCTTTCAAACTTCATTTTTTTGCATAATTTTAGAAAATCCTTGTCATAAACTGTCCAACTAAGCCAAACCTAAAGAATTTTCATCAATTTAGCACTGAAAAACGATCAAACAAAGACAGAAATGAATTTTTTACAATGTACTACTTCTCTGCTTCTACTCGTAGGTATACATAATTACTGGGGTGAGACCATAATAGAGTAATGAAAAAAATGAATCTTCCCTATTTTTTTCCTGGTGAATTGTGTTGATATAAGTAATGTATCTGTGCAGTTTTAGCAATTTTTTTTTTCGTGCTTGACCCCCATTTTTTATGATAAATTCTGAATCTGTATGCAATTACGAACGTTTTGATGTATTACACAGTTCTGGCGACATTTTACAAGTTACATTAATTGAGGAGTAAACAGGCTGCATTTTTTAAGATTGGGGTCAAAAATGGAGAAAAGAGGTCTCCAGGAAAATCATGTTTTTTGACCGAGTTTGGAATGCTCTAATTAAAAAAAAATAATAATATAGGTGGTTCTTTGGTGTTCTAAATCAAGATTAATGTATTACCTGTGTAAAAAGTAACTAAAAAAAATTCCTGAATTATTTGTTACCACCGTAACTAAGGAGACAAAACATCTTGTCATAATTCATCAAAATGCCCCAAAATGCCAAAAATTTGGTAAACATGTCAGGATAATTTTCTCATTAATTTTCCAAATATTTAAATTTATGAAAATAACAAATACTAAAACCTTTTTAATACATATCGTGACATTTTTAATCGATTTTGGCCCCAAAAAGATAAAAAAATATTTAATTTAACTTAATTCATATGCTCTACTATAGAGTAATGAAAAAAATGAATCTTCCCTATTTTTTTCCTGGTGAATTGTGTTGATATAAGTAATGTATCTGTGCAGTTTTAGCAATTTAACTTAAAAAGAAAAAAAGTTATGGCTGTTTAAACGTGGAGGGAATATCTGAAAAATGGCCGAAAAAGGAGAATTTAAAAAAAAAAAAATCGACCAATTTTTGGAATTTATTTTTTTTTTTTCGTGCTTGACCCCCATTTTTTATGATAAATTCTGAATCTGTATGCAAATACAAACGTTTTGATGTATTACACAGTTCTGGCGACATTTTACAAGTTACATTTATTGAGGAGTAAACAGGCTGCATTTTTTAAGATTGGGGTCAAAAATGGAGAAAAGAGGTCTCCAGGAAAATCATGTTTTTTGACCGAGTTTGGAATGCTCTAATTAAAAAAAAATAATAATATAGGTGGTTCTTTGGTGTTCTAAATCAAGATTAATGTATTACCTGTGTAAAAAGTAACTAAAAAAAATTCCTGAATTATTTGTTACCACCGTAACTAAGGAGACAAAACATCTTGTCATAATTCATCAAAATGCCCCAAAATGCCAAAAATTTGGTAAACATGTCAGGATAATTTTCTCATTAATTTTCCAAATATTTAAATTTATGAAAATAACAAATACTAAAACCTTTTTAATACATATCGTGACATTTTTAATCGATTTTGGCCCCAAAAAGATAAAAAAATATTTAATTTAACTTAATTCATATGCTCTACTATAGAGTAATGAAAAAAATGAATCTTCCCTATTTTTTTCCTGGTGAATTGTGTTGATATAAGTAATGTATCTGTGCAGTTTTAGCAATTTAACTTAAAAAGAAAAAAAGTTATGGCTGTTTAAACGTGGAGGGAATATCTGAAAAATGGCCGAAAAAGGAGAATTTAAAAAAAATAAAAATCGACCAATTTTTGGAATTTATTTTTTTTTTTTCGTGCTTGACCCCCATTTTTTATGATAAATTCTGAATCTGTATGCAATTACGAACGTTTTGATGTATTACACAGTTCTGGCGACATTTTACAAGTTACATTTATTGAGGAGTAAACAGGCTGCATTTTTTAAGATTGGGGTCAAAAATGGAGAAAAGAGGTCTCCAGGAAAATCATGTTTTTTGACCGAGTTTGGAATGCTCTAATTAAAAAAAAATAATAATATAGGTGGTTCTTTGGTGTTCTAAATCAAGATTAATGTATTACCTGTGTAAAAAGTAACTAAAAAAAATTCCTGAATTATTTGTTACCACCGTAACTAAGGAGACAAAACATCTTGTCATAATTCATCAAAATGCCCCAAAATGCCAAAAATTTGGTAAACATGTCAGGATAATTTTCTCATTAATTTTCCAAATATTTAAATTTATGAAAATAACAAATACTAAAACCTTTTTAATACATATCGTGACATTTTTAATCGATTTTGGCCCCAAAAAGATAAAAAAATATTTAATTTAACTTAATTCATATGCTCTACTATGGTCTCACCCCAGTAATTGAGGCCCCCTATTGCAGGGAGGATTAGACTTGCCGATTTCAAATTATCATAACTTCTTTAATAAAAATGTCAAGAGCTAAATCTAAGGCTCTACAATATTGTAAAATTCGCAAATTTTCATATAAAACCATAAAAAAGGCATGTCAAGCACGAAAATCTCAAGTTAAATGCATTAATAGGACATTTTTTTTAAAAAACGTTTTCTTGTTTCTCACCAAAACACCTGCTGACAAATCATTACACGGCACTATTTTTCTCCATAAAAGCAAAGTTTCTTTCAAACTTCATTTTTTTGCATAATTTTAGAAAATCCTTGTCATAAACTGTCCAACTAAGCCAAACCTAAAGAATTTTCATCAATTTAGCACTGAAAAACGATCAAACAAAGACAGAAATGAATTTTTTACAATGTACTACTTCTCTGCTTCTACTCGTAGGTATACATAATTACTGGGGTGAGACCATAATAGAGTAATGAAAAAAATGAATCTTCCCTATTTTTTTCCTGGTGAATTGTGTTGATATAAGTAATGTATCTGTGCAGTTTTAGCAATTTAACTTAAAAAGAAAAAAAGTTATGGCTGTTTAAACGTGGAGGGAATATCTGAAAAATGGCCGAAAAAGGAGAATTTAAAAAAAAAAAAAATCGACCAATTTTTGGAATTTATTTTTTTTTTTTCGTGCTTGACCCCCATTTTTTATGATAAATTCTGAATCTGTATGCAATTACGAACGTTTTGATGTATTACACAGTTCTGGCGACATTTTACAAGTTACATTTATTGAGGAGTAAACAGGCTGCATTTTTTAAGATTGGGGTCAAAAATGGAGAAAAGAGGTCTCCAGGAAAATCATGTTTTTTGACCGAGTTTGGAATGCTCTAATTAAAAAAAAATAATAATATAGGTGGTTCTTTGGTGTTCTAAATCAAGATTAATGTATTACCTGTGTAAAAAGTAACTAAAAAAAATTCCTGAATTATTTGTTACCACCGTAACTAAGGAGACAAAACATCTTGTCATAATTCATCAAAATGCCCCAAAATGCCAAAAATTTGGTAAACATGTCAGGATAATTTTCTCATTAATTTTCCAAATATTTAAATTTATGAAAATAACAAATACTAAAACCTTTTTAATACATATCGTGACATTTTTAATCGATTTTGGCCCCAAAAAGATAAAAAAATATTTAATTTAACTTAATTCATATGCTCTACTATAGAGTAATGAAAAAAATGAATCTTCCCTATTTTTTTCCTGGTGAATTGTGTTGATATAAGTAATGTATCTGTGCAGTTTTAGCAATTTAACTTAAAAAGAAAAAAAGTTATGGCTGTTTAAACGTGGAGGGAATATCTGAAAAATGGCCGAAAAAGGAGAATTTAAAAAAAAAAAAATCGACCAATTTTTGGAATTTATTTTTTTTTTTTCGTGCTTGACCCCCATTTTTTATGATAAATTCTGAATCTGTATGCAAATACAAACGTTTTGATGTATTACACAGTTCTGGCGACATTTTACAAGTTACATTTATTGAGGAGTAAACAGGCTGCATTTTTTAAGATTGGGGTCAAAAATGGAGAAAAGAGGTCTCCAGGAAAATCATGTTTTTTGACCGAGTTTGGAATGCTCTAATTAAAAAAAAATAATAATATAGGTGGTTCTTTGGTGTTCTAAATCAAGATTAATGTATTACCTGTGTAAAAAGTAACTAAAAAAAATTCCTGAATTATTTGTTACCACCGTAACTAAGGAGACAAAACATCTTGTCATAATTCATCAAAATGCCCCAAAATGCCAAAAATTTGGTAAACATGTCAGGATAATTTTCTCATTAATTTTCCAAATATTTAAATTTATGAAAATAACAAATACTAAAACCTTTTTAATACATATCGTGACATTTTTAATCGATTTTGGCCCCAAAAAGATAAAAAAATATTTAATTTAACTTAATTCATATGCTCTACTATAGAGTAATGAAAAAAATGAATCTTCCCTATTTTTTTCCTGGTGAATTGTGTTGATATAAGTAATGTATCTGTGCAGTTTTAGCAATTTAACTTAAAAAGAAAAAAAGTTATGGCTGTTTAAACGTGGAGGGAATATCTGAAAAATGGCCGAAAAAGGAGAATTTAAAAAAAATAAAAATCGACCAATTTTTGGAATTTATTTTTTTTTTTTCGTGCTTGACCCCCATTTTTTATGATAAATTCTGAATCTGTATGCAATTACGAACGTTTTGATGTATTACACAGTTCTGGCGACATTTTACAAGTTACATTTATTGAGGAGTAAACAGGCTGCATTTTTTAAGATTGGGGTCAAAAATGGAGAAAAGAGGTCTCCAGGAAAATCATGTTTTTTGACCGAGTTTGGAATGCTCTAATTAAAAAAAAATAATAATATAGGTGGTTCTTTGGTGTTCTAAATCAAGATTAATGTATTACCTGTGTAAAAAGTAACTAAAAAAAATTCCTGAATTATTTGTTACCACCGTAACTAAGGAGACAAAACATCTTGTCATAATTCATCAAAATGCCCCAAAATGCCAAAAATTTGGTAAACATGTCAGGATAATTTTCTCATTAATTTTCCAAATATTTAAATTTATGAAAATAACAAATACTAAAACCTTTTTAATACATATCGTGACATTTTTAATCGATTTTGGCCCCAAAAAGATAAAAAAATATTTAATTTAACTTAATTCATATGCTCTACTATAATAGAGTAATGAAAAAAATGAATCTTCCCTATTTTTTTCCTGGTGAATTGTGTTGATATAAGTAATGTATCTGTGCAGTTTTAGCAATTTAACTTAAAAAGAAAAAAAGTTATGGCTGTTTAAACGTGGAGGGAATATCTGAAAAATGGCCGAAAAAGGAGAATTTAAAAAAAAAAAAAATCGACCAATTTTTGGAATTTATTTTTTTTTTTTCGTGCTTGACCCCCATTTTTTATGATAAATTCTGAATCTGTATGCAATTACGAACGTTTTGATGTATTACACAGTTCTGGCGACATTTTACAAGTTACATTTATTGAGGAGTAAACAGGCTGCATTTTTTAAGATTGGGGTCAAAAATGGAGAAAAGAGGTCTCCAGGAAAATCATGTTTTTTGACCGAGTTTGGAATGCTCTAATTAAAAAAAAATAATAATATAGGTGGTTCTTTGGTGTTCTAAATCAAGATTAATGTATTACCTGTGTAAAAAGTAACTAAAAAAAATTCCTGAATTATTTGTTACCACCGTAACTAAGGAGACAAAACATCTTGTCATAATTCATCAAAATGCCCCAAAATGCCAAAAATTTGGTAAACATGTCAGGATAATTTTCTCATTAATTTTCCAAATATTTAAATTTATGAAAATAACAAATACTAAAACCTTTTTAATACATATCGTGACATTTTTAATCGATTTTGGCCCCAAAAAGATAAAAAAATATTTAATTTAACTTAATTCATATGCTCTACTATGGTCTCACCCCAGTAATTGAGGCCCCCTATTGCAGGGAGGATTAGACTTGCCGATTTCAAATTATCATAACTTCTTTAATAAAAATGTCAAGAGCTAAATCTAAGGCTCTACAATATTGTAAAATTCGCAAATTTTCATATAAAACCATAAAAAAGGCATGTCAAGCACGAAAATCTCAAGTTAAATGCATTAATAGGACATTTTTTTTAAAAAACGTTTTCTTGTTTCTCACCAAAACACCTGCTGACAAATCATTACACGGCACTATTTTTCTCCATAAAAGCAAAGTTTCTTTCAAACTTCATTTTTTTGCATAATTTTAGAAAATCCTTGTCATAAACTGTCCAACTAAGCCAAACCTAAAGAATTTTCATCAATTTAGCACTGAAAAACGATCAAACAAAGACAGAAATGAATTTTTTACAATGTACTACTTCTCTGCTTCTACTCGTAGGTATACATAATTACTGGGGTGAGACCATAATAGAGTAATGAAAAAAATGAATCTTCCCTATTTTTTTCCTGGTGAATTGTGTTGATATAAGTAATGTATCTGTGCAGTTTTAGCAATTTAACTTAAAAAGAAAAAAAGTTATGGCTGTTTAAACGTGGAGGGAATATCTGAAAAATGGCCGAAAAAGGAGAATTTAAAAAAAAAAAAAATCGACCAATTTTTGGAATTTTTTTTTTTTTTTTCGTGCTTGACCCCCATTTTTTATGATAAATTCTGAATCTGTATGCAATTACGAACGTTTTGATGTATTACACAGTTCTGGCGACATTTTACAAGTTACATTTATTGAGGAGTAAACAGGCTGCATTTTTTAAGATTGGGGTCAAAAATGGAGAAAAGAGGTCTCCAGGAAAATCATGTTTTTTGACCGAGTTTGGAATGCTCTAATTAAAAAAAAATAATAATATAGGTGGTTCTTTGGTGTTCTAAATCAAGATTAATGTATTACCTGTGTAAAAAGTAACTAAAAAAAATTCCTGAATTATTTGTTACCACCGTAACTAAGGAGACAAAACATCTTGTCATAATTCATCAAAATGCCCCAAAATGCCAAAAATTTGGTAAACATGTCAGGATAATTTTCTCATTAATTTTCCAAATATTTAAATTTATGAAAATAACAAATACTAAAACCTTTTTAATACATATCGTGACATTTTTAATCGATTTTGGCCCCAAAAAGATAAAAAAATATTTAATTTAACTTAATTCATATGCTCTACTATGGTCTCACCCCAGTAATTGAGGCCCCCTATTGCAGGGAGGATTAGACTTGCCGATTTCAAATTATCATAACTTCTTTAATAAAAATGTCAAGAGCTAAATCTAAGGCTCTACAATATTGTAAAATTCGCAAATTTTCATATAAAACCATAAAAAAGGCATGTCAAGCACGAAAATCTCAAGTTAAATGCATTAATAGGACATTTTTTTTTAAAAACGTTTTCTTGTTTCTCACCAAAACACCTGCTGACAAATCATTACACGGCACTATTTTTCTCCATAAAAGCAAAGTTTCTTTCAAACTTCATTTTTTTGCATAATTTTAGAAAATCCTTGTCATAAACTGTCCAACTAAGCCAAACCTAAAGAATTTTCATCAATTTAGCACTGAAAAACGATCAAACAAAGACAGAAATGAATTTTTTACAATGTACTACTTCTCTGCTTCTACTCGTAGGTATACATAATTACTGGGGTGAGACCATAATAGAGTAATGAAAAAAATGAATCTTCCCTATTTTTTTCCTGGTGAATTGTGTTGATATAAGTAATGTATCTGTGCAGTTTTAGCAATTTAACTTAAAAAGAAAAAAAGTTATGGCTGTTTAAACGTGGAGGGAATATCTGAAAAATGGCCGAAAAAGGAGAATTTAAAAAAAAAAAAAATCGACCAATTTTTGGAATTTATTTTTTTTTTTTCGTGCTTGACCCCCATTTTTTATGATAAATTCTGAATCTGTATGCAATTACGAACGTTTTGATGTATTACACAGTTCTGGCGACATTTTACAAGTTACATTTATTGAGGAGTAAACAGGCTGCATTTTTTAAGATTGGGGTCAAAAATGGAGAAAAGAGGTCTCCAGGAAAATCATGTTTTTTGACCGAGTTTGGAATGCTCTAATTAAAAAAAAATAATAATATAGGTGGTTCTTTGGTGTTCTAAATCAAGATTAATGTATTACCTGTGTAAAAAGTAACTAAAAAAAATTCCTGAATTATTTGTTACCACCGTAACTAAGGAGACAAAACATCTTGTCATAATTCATCAAAATGCCCCAAAATGCCAAAAATTTGGTAAACATGTCAGGATAATTTTCTCATTAATTTTCCAAATATTTAAATTTATGAAAATAACAAATACTAAAACCTTTTTAATACATATCGTGACATTTTTAATCGATTTTGGCCCCAAAAAGATAAAAAAATATTTAATTTAACTTAATTCATATGCTCTACTATGGTCTCACCCCAGTAATTGAGGCCCCCTATTGCAGGGAGGATTAGACTTGCCGATTTCAAATTATCATAACTTCTTTAATAAAAATGTCAAGAGCTAAATCTAAGGCTCTACAATATTGTAAAATTCGCAAATTTTCATATAAAACCATAAAAAAGGCATGTCAAGCACGAAAATCTCAAGTTAAATGCATTAATAGGACATTTTTTTTAAAAAACGTTTTCTTGTTTCTCACCAAAACACCTGCTGACAAATCATTACACGGCACTATTTTTCTCCATAAAAGCAAAGTTTCTTTCAAACTTCATTTTTTTGCATAATTTTAGAAAATCCTTGTCATAAACTGTCCAACTAAGCCAAACCTAAAGAATTTTCATCAATTTAGCACTGAAAAACGATCAAACAAAGACAGAAATGAATTTTTTACAATGTACTACTTCTCTGCTTCTACTCGTAGGTATACATAATTACTGGGGTGAGACCATAATAGAGTAATGAAAAAAATGAATCTTCCCTATTTTTTTCCTGGTGAATTGTGTTGATATAAGTAATGTATCTGTGCAGTTTTAGCAATTTAACTTAAAAAGAAAAAAAGTTATGGCTGTTTAAACGTGGAGGGAATATCTGAAAAATGGCCGAAAAAGGAGAATTTAAAAAAAAAAAAAATCGACCAATTTTTGGAATTTTTTTTTTTTTTTTCGTGCTTGACCCCCATTTTTTATGATAAATTCTGAATCTGTATGCAATTACGAACGTTTTGATGTATTACACAGTTCTGGCGACATTTTACAAGTTACATTTATTGAGGAGTAAACAGGCTGCATTTTTTAAGATTGGGGTCAAAAATGGAGAAAAGAGGTCTCCAGGAAAATCATGTTTTTTGACCGAGTTTGGAATGCTCTAATTAAAAAAAAATAATAATATAGGTGGTTCTTTGGTGTTCTAAATCAAGATTAATGTATTACCTGTGTAAAAAGTAACTAAAAAAAATTCCTGAATTATTTGTTACCACCGTAACTAAGGAGACAAAACATCTTGTCATAATTCATCAAAATGCCCCAAAATGCCAAAAATTTGGTAAACATGTCAGGATAATTTTCTCATTAATTTTCCAAATATTTAAATTTATGAAAATAACAAATACTAAAACCTTTTTAATACATATCGTGACATTTTTAATCGATTTTGGCCCCAAAAAGATAAAAAAATATTTAATTTAACTTAATTCATATGCTCTACTATGGTCTCACCCCAGTAATTGAGGCCCCCTATTGCAGGGAGGATTAGACTTGCCGATTTCAAATTATCATAACTTCTTTAATAAAAATGTCAAGAGCTAAATCTAAGGCTCTACAATATTGTAAAATTCGCAAATTTTCATATAAAACCATAAAAAAGGCATGTCAAGCACGAAAATCTCAAGTTAAATGCATTAATAGGACATTTTTTTTTAAAAACGTTTTCTTGTTTCTCACCAAAACACCTGCTGACAAATCATTACACGGCACTATTTTTCTCCATAAAAGCAAAGTTTCTTTCAAACTTCATTTTTTTGCATAATTTTAGAAAATCCTTGTCATAAACTGTCCAACTAAGCCAAACCTAAAGAATTTTCATCAATTTAGCACTGAAAAACGATCAAACAAAGACAGAAATGAATTTTTTACAATGTACTACTTCTCTGCTTCTACTCGTAGGTATACATAATTACTGGGGTGAGACCATAATAGAGTAATGAAAAAAATGAATCTTCCCTATTTTTTTCCTGGTGAATTGTGTTGATATAAGTAATGTATCTGTGCAGTTTTAGCAATTTAACTTAAAAAGAAAAAAAGTTATGGCTGTTTAAACGTGGAGGGAATATCTGAAAAATGGCCGAAAAAGGAGAATTTAAAAAAAAAAAAAATCGACCAATTTTTGGAATTTATTTTTTTTTTTTCGTGCTTGACCCCCATTTTTTATGATAAATTCTGAATCTGTATGCAATTACGAACGTTTTGATGTATTACACAGTTCTGGCGACATTTTACAAGTTACATTTATTGAGGAGTAAACAGGCTGCATTTTTTAAGATTGGGGTCAAAAATGGAGAAAAGAGGTCTCCAGGAAAATCATGTTTTTTGACCGAGTTTGGAATGCTCTAATTAAAAAAAAATAATAATATAGGTGGTTCTTTGGTGTTCTAAATCAAGATTAATGTATTACCTGTGTAAAAAGTAACTAAAAAAAATTCCTGAATTATTTGTTACCACCGTAACTAAGGAGACAAAACATCTTGTCATAATTCATCAAAATGCCCCAAAATGCCAAAAATTTGGTAAACATGTCAGGATAATTTTCTCATTAATTTTCCAAATATTTAAATTTATGAAAATAACAAATACTAAAACCTTTTTAATACATATCGTGACATTTTTAATCGATTTTGGCCCCAAAAAGATAAAAAAATATTTAATTTAACTTAATTCATATGCTCTACTATGGTCTCACCCCAGTAATTGAGGCCCCCTATTGCAGGGAGGATTAGACTTGCCGATTTCAAATTATCATAACTTCTTTAATAAAAATGTCAAGAGCTAAATCTAAGGCTCTACAATATTGTAAAATTCGCAAATTTTCATATAAAACCATAAAAAAGGCATGTCAAGCACGAAAATCTCAAGTTAAATGCATTAATAGGACATTTTTTTTAAAAAACGTTTTCTTGTTTCTCACCAAAACACCTGCTGACAAATCATTACACGGCACTATTTTTCTCCATAAAAGCAAAGTTTCTTTCAAACTTCATTTTTTTGCATAATTTTAGAAAATCCTTGTCATAAACTGTCCAACTAAGCCAAACCTAAAGAATTTTCATCAATTTAGCACTGAAAAACGATCAAACAAAGACAGAAATGAATTTTTTACAATGTACTACTTCTCTGCTTCTACTCGTAGGTATACATAATTACTGGGGTGAGACCATAATAGAGTAATGAAAAAAATGAATCTTCCCTATTTTTTTCCTGGTGAATTGTGTTGATATAAGTAATGTATCTGTGCAGTTTTAGCAATTTAACTTAAAAAGAAAAAAAGTTATGGCTGTTTAAACGTGGAGGGAATATCTGAAAAATGGCCGAAAAAGGAGAATTTAAAAAAAAAAAAAAATCGACCAATTTTTGGAATTTATTTTTTTTTTTTCGTGCTTGACCCCCATTTTTTATGATAAATTCTGAATCTGTATGCAATTACGAACGTTTTGATGTATTACACAGTTCTGGCGACATTTTACAAGTTACATTTATTGAGGAGTAAACAGGCTGCATTTTTTAAGATTGGGGTCAAAAATGGAGAAAAGAGGTCTCCAGGAAAATCATGTTTTTTGACCGAGTTTGGAATGCTCTAATTAAAAAAAAATAATAATATAGGTGGTTCTTTGGTGTTCTAAATCAAGATTAATGTATTACCTGTGTAAAAAGTAACTAAAAAAAATTCCTGAATTATTTGTTACCACCGTAACTAAGGAGACAAAACATCTTGTCATAATTCATCAAAATGCCCCAAAATGCCAAAAATTTGGTAAACATGTCAGGATAATTTTCTCATTAATTTTCCAAATATTTAAATTTATGAAAATAACAAATACTAAAACCTTTTTAATACATATCGTGACATTTTTAATCGATTTTGGCCCCAAAAAGATAAAAAAATATTTAATTTAACTTAATTCATATGCTCTACTATGGTCTCACCCCAGTAATTGAGGCCCCCTATTGCAGGGAGGATTAGACTTGCCGATTTCAAATTATCATAACTTCTTTAATAAAAATGTCAAGAGCTAAATCTAAGGCTCTACAATATTGTAAAATTCGCAAATTTTCATATAAAACCATAAAAAAGGCATGTCAAGCACGAAAATCTCAAGTTAAATGCATTAATAGGACATTTTTTTTTTAAAAACGTTTTCTTGTTTCTCACCAAAACACCTGCTGACAAATCATTACACGGCACTATTTTTCTCCATAAAAGCAAAGTTTCTTTCAAACTTCATTTTTTTGCATAATTTTAGAAAATCCTTGTCATAAACTGTCCAACTAAGCCAAACCTAAAGAATTTTCATCAATTTAGCACTGAAAAACGATCAAACAAAGACAGAAATGAATTTTTTACAATGTACTACTTCTCTGCTTCTACTCGTAGGTATACATAATTACTGGGGTGAGACCATAATAGAGTAATGAAAAAAATGAATCTTCCCTATTTTTTTCCTGGTGAATTGTGTTGATATAAGTAATGTATCTGTGCAGTTTTAGCAATTTAACTTAAAAAGAAAAAAAGTTATGGCTGTTTAAACGTGGAGGGAATATCTGAAAAATGGCCGAAAAAGGAGAATTTAAAAAAAAAAAAAATCGACCAATTTTTGGAATTTATTTTTTTTTTTTCGTGCTTGACCCCCATTTTTTATGATAAATTCTGAATCTGTATGCAATTACGAACGTTTTGATGTATTACACAGTTCTGGCGACATTTTACAAGTTACATTTATTGAGGAGTAAACAGGCTGCATTTTTTAAGATTGGGGTCAAAAATGGAGAAAAGAGGTCTCCAGGAAAATCATGTTTTTTGACCGAGTTTGGAATGCTCTAATTAAAAAAAAATAATAATATAGGTGGTTCTTTGGTGTTCTAAATCAAGATTAATGTATTACCTGTGTAAAAAGTAACTAAAAAAAATTCCTGAATTATTTGTTACCACCGTAACTAAGGAGACAAAACATCTTGTCATAATTCATCAAAATGCCCCAAAATGCCAAAAATTTGGTAAACATGTCAGGATAATTTTCTCATTAATTTTCCAAATATTTAAATTTATGAAAATAACAAATACTAAAACCTTTTTAATACATATCGTGACATTTTTAATCGATTTGGCCCCAAAAAGATAAAAAAATATTTAATTTAACTTAATTCATATGCTCTACTATGGTCTCACCCCAGTAATTGAGGCCCCCTATTGCAGGGAGGATTAGACTTGCCGATTTCAAATTATCATAACTTCTTTAATAAAAATGTCAAGAGCTAAATCTAAGGCTCTACAATATTGTAAAATTCGCAAATTTTCATATAAAACCATAAAAAAGGCATGTCAAGCACGAAAATCTCAGTTAAATGCATTAATAGGACATTTTTTTTAAAAAACGTTTTCTTGTTTCTCACCAAAACACCTGCTGACAAATCATTACACGGCACTATTTTTCTCCATAAAAGCAAAGTTTCTTTCAAACTTCATTTTTTTGCATAATTTTAGAAAATCCTTGTCATAAACTGTCCAACTAAGCCAAACCTAAAGAATTTTCATCAATTTAGCACTGAAAAACGATCAAACAAAGACAGAAATGAATTTTTTACAATGTACTACTTCTCTGCTTCTACTCGTAGGTATACATAATTACTGGGGTGAGACCATAATAGAGTAATGAAAAAAATGAATCTTCCCTATTTTTTTCCTGGTGAATTGTGTTGATATAAGTAATGTATCTGTGCAGTTTTAGCAATTTAACTTAAAAAGAAAAAAAGTTATGGCTGTTTAAACGTGGAGGGAATATCTGAAAAATGGCCGAAAAAGGAGAATTTAAAAAAAAAAAAAATCGACCAATTTTTGGAATTTATTTTTTTTTTTTCGTGCTTGACCCCCATTTTTTATGATAAATTCTGAATCTGTATGCAATTACGAACGTTTTGATGTATTACACAGTTCTGGCGACATTTTACAAGTTACATTTATTGAGGAGTAAACAGGCTGCATTTTTTAAGATTGGGGTCAAAAATGGAGAAAAGAGGTCTCCAGGAAAATCATGTTTTTTGACCGAGTTTGGAATGCTCTAATTAAAAAAAAATAATAATATAGGTGGTTCTTTGGTGTTCTAAATCAAGATTAATGTATTACCTGTGTAAAAAGTAACTAAAAAAAATTCCTGAATTATTTGTTACCACCGTAACTAAGGAGACAAAACATCTTGTCATAATTCATCAAAATGCCCCAAAATGCCAAAAATTTGGTAAACATGTCAGGATAATTTTCTCATTAATTTTCCAAATATTTAAATTTATGAAAATAACAAATACTAAAACCTTTTTAATACATATCGTGACATTTTTAATCGATTTTGGCCCCAAAAAGATAAAAAAATATTTAATTTAACTTAATTCATATGCTCTACTATGGTCTCACCCCAGTAATTGAGGCCCCCTATTGCAGGGAGGATTAGACTTGCCGATTTCAAATTATCATAACTTCTTTAATAAAAATGTCAAGAGCTAAATCTAAGGCTCTACAATATTGTAAAATTCGCAAATTTTCATATAAAACCATAAAAAAGGCATGTCAAGCACGAAAATCTCAAGTTAAATGCATTAATAGGACATTTTTTTTAAAAAACGTTTTCTTGTTTCTCACCAAAACACCTGCTGACAAATCATTACACGGCACTATTTTTCTCCATAAAAGCAAAGTTTCTTTCAAACTTCATTTTTTTGCATAATTTTAGAAAATCCTTGTCATAAACTGTCCAACTAAGCCAAACCTATTAGCACTGAAAAACGATCAAACAAAGACAGAAATGAATTTTTTACAATGTACTACTTCTCTGCTTCTACTCGTAGGTATACATAATTACTGGGGTGAGACCATAATAGAGTAATGAAAAAAATGAATCTTCCCTATTTTTTTCCTGGTGAATTGTGTTGATATAAGTAATGTATCTGTGCAGTTTTAGCAATTTAACTTAAAAAGAAAAAAAGTTATGGCTGTTTAAACGTGGAGGGAATATCTGAAAAATGGCCGAAAAAGGAGAATTTAAAAAAAAAAAAAATCGACCAATTTTTGGAATTTTTTTTTTTTTTTTTCGTGCTTGACCCCCATTTTTTATGATAAATTCTGAATCTGTATGCAATTACGAACGTTTTGATGTATTACACAGTTCTGGCGACATTTTACAAGTTACATTTATTGAGGAGTAAACAGGCTGCATTTTTTAAGATTGGGGTCAAAAATGGAGAAAAGAGGTCTCCAGGAAAATCATGTTTTTTGACCGAGTTTGGAATGCTCTAATTAAAAAAAAATAATAATATAGGTGGTTCTTTGGTGTTCTAAATCAAGATTAATGTATTACCTGTGTAAAAAGTAACTAAAAAAAATTCCTGAATTATTTGTTACCACCGTAACTAAGGAGACAAAACATCTTGTCATAATTCATCAAAATGCCCCAAAATGCCAAAAATTTGG
>CASGGN010000005.1:0-52000 GCA_949316495.1 Amphiduros pacificus | reverse complement strand
AAAGGAGAACAGAATGTTAAATTGTGAAGACATGCAGACAAAACGAAAATCAAACATCATTATTGGGACACCTCATATGGGAGAGAGCCATGGTGATGAGGAGCATGAGGAAAATGAAGATAAGCTTTTCGTTGATGAAGGAATTGATGGCAGTAAAAGTGAACTTGTTGAAATATCAGAAGGTAAAACCTTGTACAAAAATTATGATGATCGAGATGAACACGACGATGAGCACCACTCGATGATGAGACTACTTGGGAAGGATAGCAAAACAAAGGCTATTTATGTAGACAAACTGATAAAGGAATGAGCCAGACATGGTCAACTTGTTGTTACTACTTCTTGCTGCAGGACTAACCAGTCTAGTTATAGCAGATGATGGTTTTCAGTGTAATATACGATTTCAAAATATGAAGGTGGTTCCCAACAAAAGACTCCTTTGTGGGGAGTTTGTGATCACCAAACCCCCTTACACTGAAAGCATTATGATGAATAACAGGTCATTCACCCTTGAAGCCACAACAGATCCAATGGAACCAAAGGATATGTTCACAGTGGTGCTTTCAAACAATGTATGTCATGAGACTGGACGGTTCTCAGTGGGTATGAATCACACCCAGATGGATTCTAAAACATCAGTATACCTTTGTGGTGCCATACCGAATCGTGTGAAAGAATTAGACAAAATCATGTTTAAGAGATTGCATCAAAAGAAAGCCACACTATCTTCCACATTTGATGGCCACAAGAGACATAAGGTGTGCAGTATTGAATATCACAACAGAGCATACATCATTCCCGACAACAAAGTGTCCGACGAATCCCTTCCTTGTGCCATCAGACGTGGAAAGTCGCAGCAAGACTGTAAGGCTTGGTGTGCATCACTGGCCATAGGAGACGGAAAAGAGTATGGTTGTTCATCATCAAATAGGATTAGCAAGTGTAAACTTTCTGAAAAAGTCAGTGATAATTTGGATGTGTTCGATACACGGCTGATCACGATTGAAAATGAAAATGCTGTGTGTGTCCATTTAAATTTCAAACTCTCTCCTGATGTCAGGTTCTTTACCCTGAAAGACGATACCACCAACATCTTATTCGATGTAATATCGGGTGTCAAACCAAAACATAATGTAAGATCAACCATGAACTCGATAAACAATCAATGCTATGGTAGTAAATCCCCATGGATTCGACCGGCTGACCTGAAATTGATGCAGCCAGTCATGTATTGCACAAAACCCCCTAACAGATCTTTGAAGAAGGATGACTCTTTCCGTATCCATGGAAAGATTGGATACACGATAGTGACAGTGTCTGGAAATAGGCTCGATCTTCAACTCGAATTATCTAATATATACTTTCCTGTTGCACATCGTATGTTGAAAACTCCAATACACTCCTGTTCAGACACTACCCTTACACATAGATGTTCAAAGTGCAAGATGTCTTGTACTACAATGTTTGTGGGTAGAGGTTATATCTCGTGCAAAGATGACTGGTATTGGTATGGTGGAATTGCCATGAGAGAAGCAGATGCAAATGAATTACATATGGAGTCTCAAAAGAATTACACACAGACGCTTGCATTAGGAGGTTCCACCCAAACCCTGCCATCAACCTTCTTAATGATATTCATCATCATCCCAATTTTGTCTTATTGATAAAGAAAGTTAAAAGAAAAGAAAAAAGTTGAATCACTCACACACACCTCCAAATAAGGACGCTCAACATATTTGGTTTGCTTCTAAATAAGGATGGTGTGCATATCTAATTGCACGAAGCTCATTAATTATGCACATCAAGTGAAAAGTTGCATAAAAGTACAGAATATATTGTTTTGCAAGTATATCTTGTCTTGAGAGCTGCTATTCAAATAAATGAGCATGAGTGAAGAAGAATTGTGTAGGATCAACAAAGACCAAACTATGACACATGGAAAGCGAAAGTCTGATGGTGACATTGGGAACATCCAAAAGAAACAAAAAACCTTTCCAGAATTTCACAATGTCTCAGAATTTCATCATTCTGGGCATGTGTGTACCCAGTGTAAGCAGGGCATTGGAATGTTCTGCATGGTAACGATGTACATTGGTTGTGGGCACCTCTTCCACCACAAATGTCGACCTACAGCTGGCACTTTTTGTCCTCTGTGTAGTATGGCAGTCAACAAACACCACCTGGTTGTTGTGTGCATGATGCGAATGGCCAAATTGCTGTTACCAAAAAATCTCCGAGAACGTCACACTTGGATGGATTATGTGACTGAACAAAAGAATACAATAAGCAACATGGACTTGCACTTCTTGTATTCTCTGATCAACATCACCCTCTACAAAGATCGATTGCCCGTGTTGAGACAAATTCTATCCACTCCAGGGCGAGTGTTCTTCCGTCGCTATCTTGTCAGTGATGATTGTGCGTCTGTCTCACTTTTCTTACAGGATGGTAATAAAGAATTTCATATTCATCAAATGTTCAACATTATGTGGGACATGTATTGCAATAGATGCACAAGCGAGAAAGAGAAAGGCGAGTTGTTTGTTGACATGAAACACATTGAAGATGTTCTGTTTATTGAACACAATGTTTTGAACTAAAAGTGATTGAAAGGCTTACCATAGATGCCGCAAACAAATGGTTTGTGAATGTGAAAGACACAGGAATATGTATTCTTCGATGAATATATGATTTATTAAAAAAATTTTAATAAACATGTCTGAAACCTATTTCTATGTTTTTTTACTTTTTTATTCGGACACTTGTCAATTCTGTGTAAGAGAAACAGGGGCCTAACCGAAATCATCATCCAGGAAAGTACTTTGTATGTGGGTTGAAAGGTTTAACTAAGAATATTTGTGATAAACAATGAATTTCGATTGTAATTACCTGACCAACTCTATATTATGATGCAACCCTTGATTTTTCAATTGTTCTTTGTCCTAATGATGATGGCTACATCTGTATTATCCAAATCTCCATGTAAACTTCACATCAATAGGATGCGGGTCATCAAAAACACTGGTATGTTATGTGTAAGTTTTTTAACCCGGAGGCCAGTCGGTGGTGTGGAAGTAGCCGTCAACAAATCCAAAATAATTGCCACATACAAGCTGGAAAATACTTCACATACAAAACAAAGTCTTGAAACATTCAATGTTACTCTTTCTTCTGAGCACTGTTACTCAGATTATATAACCTCCACCAAAAGAAAAATGTTTTTGTGTGGTAGGCTACATTCACCCTCTCATTCAACCGATGGAAACATTAAGGTCATCAAGTACACACCATTCCCACTACACGCAACTGCAAACGGCAACCCTTTAAAATGTGAGGTGCTAATTTGGAAACAACCTCTTCGAGCTTTCACGCCTGAGGTTGTCAGAGACAGGCGCACTTGCTACAAGCATGATGTTTATTGCAACAAAAGGGAATGCAAAGAAGCTTGTCAAACAATGATGTTTGGAGACAGTAGTTTCGCTAAATTTTGTCCACTGAAGTCAAGTTTTCTGAGACGTAATTATGTGGATGCCTCACTCACACCGATGAGAAGAGCATTTTATTATCCTTCAAATATGTTGCTCTGTATAGGGGTTGCCCTCGAAACTCTCGTCTCGGGAGTTGAGCAGATCAGCTTGTTTGAGTACCCATCAAACTCAATTTCGCTAGTCATGAGAAATTCCAATAATAAAGAAATGGTAGGAATAGTGACTGATATCTATCCCACTGGCTGTAAAAATTTCCACAACATAACTGTGGAAGGAAAACTACCGTTGGACAATTTTTTCTGTGCCAAGATGCAAGGCGACAGAGATATCGACTGGAATTACTCCACCGTGTCACTTTCACCTTCTAAGGCCTTAATGCTATACATAGCCCATATGTGGGCTGGTTGGTCAAGAAGCCACCTTCTTCAGTTAGACAGTAAGGACAACGCGATGACAGTGGAAATTAGGGAGGACACATTTAAGCAATGTGAAGGATGTCAACACAATGGCGTGCAGTCATGTACATCTCTTGTCAAAAGGGAAATTAGTCGTGATTCAAGTACACACGAAGAAATGAGCACCACACCAACAACGATATCTGGTCACCAAAAATCTAACATTGATTTAGAGAAAGATAGAGTGAGCACAACACAGCCAGAAGATGTGGGCACAACAAAGACAGTTGTTGAAAGTACAACTCCAACAATGATATATGATGACCAGAGAGCCAAGACGGTCCCCGGAACCACAGATAGAAAAAATAAAGATGAAAGGGAGAAAGTGCGCACCAAACAATCAGAAGATATGATAAGCACAACTCCAAAAACGACAAATGATGACCAGAGAACCAATATAGATGTGGAAAATAATGGTAAATTGACAACAACCACCACAGATGGTGTTCAAACAAAAGAATCCATTGCCACACAAATGTTCCCATCTATGATGGAAAAGGGGGCCATAGAGGGTGGGAAAAATCTAATGGTAAAAAAGAAAAAAGGGGACAGCACAAGAGAATTAATAGATAGAAATGCTCCTTTGGATTCCACAATTAGCAGAGACAGCCATACAACAGAAGTGGACGATTCTGTTATACAGGCAAGGGTAGAGAGTGGTGACGACACTTTTGAGGAGGATGAGAGCATTGAGGAGCATGAGAGCATTGAGGAGGATGAGAGCATTGAGGAGGATGAGAGCATGGGGGAGCGTGGTAGATGGGCCAGTCAAAGCAATAAAGAGGGATCTTCATCTGTCATACCCACTCAGAGCAATATCTTACAGTACTCAGATGGAAGGAGCGGCAAGACTGACACAGAAACTGACAGAACTGTTCAAGTTGATACAGAATTGAGCCCTCATTTCACTAGCAAATCAAACACATCACTTTTTCCAGATACAATTGATGAAAACGTATTTTCATATCAAAATATCAATAGTTCTAACACAACAACACTAGCTAATCTGACATTGAATTTAGAAGAAAACCACAGTGTCAGTGTGGAGAATGAGGTCTCGGGTAATGAGGTTGAATATGGGGGGACGGAGAATGGGAACAAAATGTCACTGAAAACAGCAAGTGCAAGGGATGATGATACAAGCAATGGGAGTGACCATGCAAAGAAATCTTGCCATTTTCAAAATATTTATTCAAATGGAAATAGGAATGATCTACAAATTATTATTATCATGATATCATTGTTTTTTTCTATATGAAATAAAACTTGAACAAAGAATGTGAAGTTTTGTCAAAATATTTTATTTGATTAAAACATGTTAGCATGTTTTGGTGATATCGTTCAATAAAATTTTCAAAAAGGAACAGTCTCTCCAGTTATCAGGATGTACATCAGGGCACCTGTGTTCTTGACCCTGAAACAGCACAAGGCTGTAACAATCCTTGCATTCCACGAATTTCACCCATGTCTTATAAGTGCGCAAATATGCCCACGTTGTTGATGGCGGTGGCCAATTATTCTGATCTTCAACTTTGTAGTTGGTGTGGTCATTCTCAGAGTTGCACCCAGAGTTGCACCCAGCACCCAGTATTCTGAGGTTGTTCATAGTAGGTTTTTTGATGATGTGGTGACAAGAAGACTTCTTTCCAGACTGACGAAACCCATCTAACTTCTAACATTTATATACAACAGATGTTGTCTAATTAATTATGCACAAAATTTGTTTTTGGACCTCTTTAAAGTCATTACTTATTCAAAAGAACTGATCATTTGCATAACTATATATCAGACACATCAAATTAGTTATGCACACTTTTTTATTGTGTATATAGACATAGAATTTGATGACAACTCACTATTTCTTTCTTGAAAATACCAACC
This sequence comes from Amphiduros pacificus, assembly GCA_949316495.1. Lineage (NCBI taxonomy): Eukaryota > Metazoa > Annelida > Polychaeta > Phyllodocida > Hesionidae > Amphiduros > Amphiduros pacificus. Next base: position 46,176 of record CASGGN010000005.1, on the reverse strand, counting down.
AACTATGAAAATGATAACATGGATGGAGTGTGCTGCCTGTGGCATGTGGTGCACCATGGGCGAATCGTGTGCATGCAACTTTGCCTGTACCTGGACGGAGTGTGCTGCCTGTGGCATGTGGTGTACGATGGGTGAATCGTGTGAATGCAACTTTGCATGGTTGCCTTTAGAGGAAACAGGTGAATGCACAGTCTGCGGAGTGTGGTGCCACCCATATGAGGACTGCGACTGCTGTCCCCTCCTCTACAAAATGATACACAGGACATGGATGAACCACTAGTGAGAATCTCAGCCAGTACTTTTAAGTGCTCAATTTGTGGATTGTTTCTGCCAGATAATTGGTATGAAATTTGTATCCACGAAGAAACAGGCTGCACTGCCTTGGCCAACACAACCACATGTTAGGTCAATACTAGGATCATACCCACCAGGCCCTTCTCAGGGCCACCAAATCCTTCAGAATTGAGCAAACAATCAAATATTTTCACAATTGTCGATCAACTATCATGTTCAAGAAATAAGAAATCAATGTTGAGAAAGTTATAGGATTCTAACACAACAACACTAGCTAATCTGACATTGACTTTAGAAGAAAACCACAATGTCAGTGTGGAGAATGAGGTCTCGGGTAATGAGGTTGAATATGGGGGGACAGAGAATGGGAACAAAATGTCACTGAAAACAGCAAGTGCAAGGGATAATGATACAAGCAATGGGAGTGACCATGCAAAGAAATCTTGCCATTTTCAAAATATTTATTCAAATGGAAATAGGAATGATCTACAAATTATTATTATCATGTTATCATTGTTTTTTTCCATGTGAAATAAAACTTGAACAAAGAATGTGAAGTTTTGTCAAAATATTTTATTTGATTAAAACATGTTAGCATGTTTTGGCTATATCATTCAATAAAATTTCCAAAAAGGAACTGTCTCTCCAGTCATCAGTTATTTATTTGATTAAAACATGTTAGCATGTTTTGGTGATATCGTTCAATAAAATTTTCAAAAAGGAACAGTCTCTCCAATTATCAGGATGTACATCAGGGCACATGTGTTCTTGACCCTGAAACAGCACAAGGCTGTAACAATCCTTGCATTCCACGAATTTCACCCATGTCTTATAAGTGCGCAAATATGCCCACGTTGTTGATGGCGGTGGCCAATTATTCTGATCTTCAACTTTGTAGTTGGTGTGGTCATTCTCAGAGTTGCACCCAGTATTCTGCATGATGTCACAACTGAGGTTGTTCATAGTAGACTTTTTGATGATGTGGTGACACGAAGACTTCTTTCCAGACTGACGAAACCCATCTAACTTCTAACATTTATATACAACAGATGTTGTCTAATTAATTATGCACAAAATTTGTTTTTGGACCTCTTTAAAGTCATTACTTATTCAAAAGAACTGATCATTTGCATAACTATATATCAGACACATCAAATTAGTTATGCACATTTTTATAGTTGGTTGGTATTTTCAAGAAAGAAATAGTGAGTTGTCATCAACAGAAACTGACACAGAAACTGACAGAACTGTTCAAGTTGATACGGAATTGAGCCCTCATTTCACTAGCAAATCAAACACATCACTTTTTCCAGATACAATTGATGAAAACGTATTTTCAAATCAAAATATCAATAGTTCTAACACAACAACACTAGCTAATCTGACATTGAATTTAGAAGAAAACCACAATGTCAGTGTGGAGAATGAGGTCTCGGGTAATGAGGTTGAATATGGGGGGACGGAGAATGGGAACAAAATGTCACTGAAAACAGCAAGTGCAAGGGATAATGATACAAGCAATGGGAGTGACCATGCAAAGAAATCTTGCCATTTTCAAAATATTTATTCAAATGGAAATAGGAATGATCTACAAATTATTATTATCATGATATCATTGTTTTTTTCTATATGAAATAAAACTTGAACAAAGAATGTGAAGGTTTGTCAAAATATTTTATTTGATTAAAACATGTTAGCATGTTTTGGCTATATCATTCAATAAAATTTCCAAAAAGGAACAGTCTCTCCAGTCATCAGTTATTTATTTGATTAAAACATGTTAGCATGTTTTGGTGATATCGTTCAATAAAATTTTCAAAAAGGAACAGTCTCTCCAGTTATCAGGATGTACATCAGGGCACCTGTGTTCTTGACCCTGAAACAGCACAAGGCTGTAACAATCCTTGCATTCCACGAATTTCACCCATGTCTTATAAGTGCGCAAATATGCCCACGTTGTTGATGGCGGTGGCCAATTATTCTGATCTTCAACATTGTAGTTGGTGTGGTCATTCTCAGAGTTGCACCCAGAGTTGCACCCAGCACCCAGTATTCTGAGGTTGTTCATAGTAGGTTTTTTGATGATGTGGTGACACGAAGACTTCTTTCCAGACTGACGAAACCCATCTAACTTCTAACATTTATATACAACAGATGTTGTCTAATTAATTATGCACAAAATTTGTTTTTGGACCTCTTTAAAGTCATTACTTATTCAAAAGAACTGATCATTTGCATAACTATATATCAGACACATCAAATTAGTTATGCACACTTTTTTATTGTATATATAGACATAGAATTTGATGACAACTCACTATTTCTTTCTTGAAAATACCAACCAACTATGAAAATGATAACATGGACGGAGTGTGCTGCCTGTGGCATGTGGTGCACCATGGGCGAATCGTGTGGATGCAACATTGCCTGTACCTGGACGGAGTGTGCTGCCTGTGGCATGTGGTGTACGATGGGTGAATCGTGTGAATGCAACTTTGCATGGTTGCCTTTAGAGGAAACAGGTGAATGCACAGTCTGCGGAGTGTGGTGCCACCCATATGAGGACTGCGACTGCTGTCCCCCTCCTCTACAAAATGATACACAGGACATGGATGGACCACTAGTGAGAATCTCAGCCAGTACTTTTGAGTGCTCAATTTGTGGATTGTTTCTGCCAGATGATTGGTATGAAATTTGTATCCACGAAGAAACAGGCTGCACTGCCTTGGCCAACACAACCACATGTTAGGTCAATACTAGGATCATACCCACCAGGCCCTTCTCAGGGCCACCAAATCCTTCAGAATTGAGCAAACCATCAAATATTTTCACAATTGTCGATCAACTATCATGTTCAAGAAATAAGAAATCAATGTTGAAAAAAAAAGAAGTTATAGAATGCCATCCAGATCCTTTCTCAAATAATGTCTGTTCACGTTAGGCCACCCAAAACCAATTATCCATGGGAAATTAATGATTCTTTCTCTTTTAATTTTGATCATACAAAATGATACGTTATCTTCTTAAATAATTAGCAATATCCATGAAATAATATTACTAAAATGTGCTTGACAAGAAACCATGATATATTTACACCAAAACACACAAGTTATATTCCCATATACTATATAGAATATGTGTTAGTGTAAAGTCCCTCTGAGGGATAACTATCATAGAATGTTACCTATTATATCTGTTGATGATTAAACCATGCAGAATCTTTGCAATGTACATTGATTATCAAAAGATTGAAAACAAATAGAAGTCAGAACTATCACAGATAATTGATCTTGCTATCACCATCTCATTAGTTATGCACACAAAAAAGATATAGGGAAAAGATCAATAATCACATTAGAATTCCTTCTCATTAAATATGCACTCTCCATGATAACATTTCTGAATTATATATCTCAAAAAAGGCCACATCCTCAATTGTCTTGGTAAGATATGATATTGATCATTTGCTAATTCATTATGCAGAAAACATCCAGGCTCATTTAATATGCACACTCCTTGATTAACTATTCAAAGTGCTGCTGATTGTATATAAGAGTGATGATGTTTGCCAGAAACTCATCATTTCTCTATAACAATATTGAGAAAGTGGAAAAAAGAACCAAGGAAAGTCATGGATGTTGATCAGAAGTATGAGAGAGTAGGCATCATGCCTGAGGGTGCACAAGGCATGGTGTACAGTGCTTTGAGAAGATCAGACAAATCTCCTGTTGCCATCAAGGTACTGAACTTTAATTTGAGAATGTGTACAAATCCATGCTGCAAGGGCAAGTTTCCAAGAGAGATATGCCTTTTGACAAAATGCCAGAAAGTGAATGGAGTTGTGAGATTGCTCGAATCATTCTTCTCTCGACAGATGAAAAGATGGGTCATGGTTATGGACAGACCCGAAAATGGGTGTGATCTTTTCAAGCTGATGGAGATGTTTCCAGGCAACTGCCTCCCAGAAGATGTGGCCAAACTATGTTTCATCCAAATTGTACAGGCCATTGTTTCCATGGCCAATGCAGGATTCTACCATGGGGACATTAAACCTGAAAACATCGTGGCAGACTTAAGCAAGGGCGATGTGTTCCTAATAGACTTAGGATTTGCAGGAAGGGTGACAAAGAGGATGTTCAGGCACTTCATGGGAACAAGTACATTTCAGACCCCAGAGGCAGCCAAGGGCCTTGAATATCATTGGGAAGGAAACACTGTATGGAGTCTGGGTGTTACACTTTATGACATTGTTCATGCCTATTCCCCTTTTGATGACAAGAATGACTTGGTGTCTGGGAGACCCGTGCAAGTGATGCCCATATTATCACCTGAATTGATTGACTTGCTGGAGAGGTGTCTTACCAAGGATGTACAGAAGAGAGCCACCCTTGATGAGATCATCAACCATGCCTGGTTGAAACATTAAACAAATTGAAATAAAAATTGATAAAAACATAAAACGCATCTTCTTGTTGACTCTATTAAAATTGTTGATGATTCAATAGATAAAAACAATCATCATGCAACAAAGTCCATCTCAATGTGAGCATCTCAAATCCTTTCTGTATGGCATGGTGAAAGAGGGCCGTGATACCATAGACATAACTCAACTCCAAGAGCAACTGAGAACTGATGATATGCCACTTGCATCCCTCAAACATCAGTGTGCAGACAATATGCTGCTACTTGTTCTATTATGGTTAAAAGAGATAGACATCCCACATCCCATCACAATCACTAGAGGTAACAGATAGCAAGTTAGCAAAATTGTTTTATGGGAAAACAAACAACAATGTTGATGTTGGTGAGGACAAACAACAATGTTGAAAACAAACAACAATGTTGACGTTGGTGGGGACAAACACCCACATCATTGCATCAGACAGAAACATGTTTTTTTCAATACATACCTATTATCTTGGTCACCATTCTTGGCTTTCTCTCGTCCCATTGCAAATCAATTGGGATAATTTTCCTTTGCATTCCATAAACAAAGCTATTGATCAGTTGAATACTTGGACTAAACAACCAGGGAAACACAAAATTGTTGTCAGTTGCCTGTCAGGGTTGCACAGAGCACAAAAACTACAAGAAATTAGATCAGGTGTTTCAGAGAGTCAAATATATACAGCAGGTTGCTATGCTGCTGATAGGAAGGTTGCAAAGAGAGCATCAGATGAAAATGAAAAAAATAAAGTAATATAAAATCTTAGAAAGCGTCTTACTTGTTTTAAAGGACCACCAAAACACACAATTTTCTATTATTTTCTATTATTTTATTAAATCAATAGCAAACCACAATATCAGTTACGTGATACAAAATTTACACAATTATCGATAGAGACAAATATATTGGAGAATCCAAGGCAAAGCATTACTTTTGAATTGAAATAACATCCAACACACACTTGGCAGATTGTTTCAGTTTTAATCATTTGATCACGAGCAATCCATATCGATTTCTTCCCGCCCTAGGTGCACTATGACCCATGCAGGAATGAGTGTCAGAGTTCCCCTTGGAAGCACAGATGCATTCTTGTTGTCTTCTTTATCCAAGTGGCCTAAGAGCATGTGTCCCACCAAAGCCCTCATGTTGTTGGCTTCCCCATAATACATCCATTTGAAAGGTACCGAAGCATAATAGCAAGGATAATCATTGGGATCCATCTCTGTTCTGCCATTTAGAAACCAAGGATTACGTTCTTGTTTCTTGATGTATGGGAACAGGGCATTGATCCAACCAGAAACAGTACAGGTTCCTCCACTGCCATAACCAGCATTGTATTTGACAATCCCTCTAAGCCATGTACGTGCCTCTTCTTTCAATGACGAGGGTGAAGAGAAGGTGCATTTCTGGTGTATCTCCACAAGGTTTTTAAGGACAGGCATCAAGCTTGCCTGCCACCACATCAGACCAGCATCAAAGGCTTTGGTCTTCTGGCAATAGTTAAAAAGCTGTTCGAATTGTTTCTCAACAACAGTGTACAGCATCTCCCAATCATTTGACTCCCCAAGTAGGATGATTGATGCAACACCACATAAAGTGGTTGTAGTGTAGGTGTAGTAGTTCTTCATAGCTTCCATAGCCAGAACATTGCGATGGGCAACAGATACCATGGTGCTTGTTGTGAAGTGAATGTCATTCTGTATAATGGCAGTTCCTTCCTTTTTGACGTCGATTTTTAATGAATCAGCAAAATATTTAAACATCACATCCCAGCGGTTGTCTGCTGACCCCTTTATGAAACCATTATTTTCATAGATCAGTTCCTTCTTTCCCTTGTGGCTAACATAGAGGTGTCGCAGTTTTTCGGAATATTTCTCAATGTGTAGTGCAAAACCCTTTGCTATATAACCATATATGAGGTCAGGAGTAATGGCTATGGGTTTATGATTCTTAAATGCATCCACCAACATGGATATGAATGGATCCCAGTGTGTGTCCTTCAATGACCAGTTGTCCTGATCAATGCTGTCCACTCGTATGTGTTCAACTTTTTTTCCAATGTCAAATACATGAATGTTTCCGTCTCTAAGTTCTCGTGCTGCCATGTCGATCAGACGTCTTTGGGCAGATAATGGAAGGCTTTCTCTGTGGTTGAAACATATTCCACTTTCTTTGTTCCATTCCCCTTGGTCCATCAGATCAATTCTGTGCCCATGCTTGAATGACATGTTTCTTTTTTACTTACTCCTGTACTTGCTATACTGACCAATTGTGTTTCACTTATCTGACATGCAGCAATGGAAATGCTATCATGATATATTTGGGAGTGGTTTCAATGTAAAAACCAATTTTCCACACCACCTTTCATCTATCCGTAGTCATATCTTCCATTCAAATGTCTGAGTCACTACTGATACCATCATCATTGGAATCTGTATTAGAATCATAATCAAAGTCTTCCACAGTTGGATTAAAGGATTGTATTTCAGAAATGATGTGATCGATTCCCCACTTGTCTTCCCTCCCAACCTTATATAGCAGTTTTGCACATTCCTCTGCAAACAGTCTATCGTCAACACTCAGTGTTTCATTCTCTGTCATGTTCTCAACCATGTATCCTCGGAAGCTAAAGAAAAGATGATCAAGGGGTAAGACCTCAGACACATTTTTGCGAGTGGCATCTGCACCATGATCTAAGAGCATCTGTAAAATCTGAGGTCTGGGACCTATCGTTACCACAATCTGATCCAACACATTGAGTGACTGCCAATCACAACACACATGTAGGGCACCATTTCCTAGGATGGGAGATTTGAATGTTGTTGCCACCTTGGCCATGATGGTATGAAAATGCTGCTGTTCTGCCAACGTGATGTTGCCATTCCATAGATTATCGTCTTTTACCAACACCATGGCTAGTAGACAAGTTAAAGTGATCAAGTCTCTTGAGTTTTTTTCGTCGTCCATATCACAGAAAAATTCTGCCATTTCGACACACTCCTCCATGGCAGACAACAGTGCATTGCGATATAAAGGTCCTTCGAGTGACACTCGACAGTGGTCCGACATTGAATCAAACATGTACCAAAAGAGTATAAGAAATTCTTCCCAATCCTCTGGCGTCAATTCAACAATACCATTTCGAAGCTCTGATAGAATTGAAATCAACGTGTTCATCTGGGTCTTTCCCAACACCTGCTTTCCATTTGGATCAACAAATGGGTCTATGTACAGATCCTTATTCTGACTCAATAACATTGAATCTTTTAAGAAGGGTGTGAATAGAGCGGTCATACAATGTGTAAGGACAGTTCCACTTTCTATATCCATTTCTTTGCTGTCTCCTTTCCCCTTCTTTGATTACATATATATTATATTTATATAAAATGTGTCCCTTGTGATGTAAAGATTGACAATATGGAAGGGTATGATGATGCCGTTTTGCGCTGTACACTGAAGGCTATCATGAAAAACGTTCAGCCTTTGGGAAATGATGAGGAAGAAATCAAGCCCTTGTTAAGAGTGTTCACATATTACACAAAATATTTAATGTTTCATTTCTTCCACACTCATACATCCTCAGAAGACATCCTGAACCTTCTCCTGTATTGTATGGACAGGCATTTTGCATTTGGATCTCTGTCTAATGAAACCAAAAGGTCTCATCTCACACAAGCTTCTCACCTGGCCATTCCTGGTGATAGGCCATTTGATGAAGATCAACACTGTCAATTGATGTTGCTGACTCACATATTTTTGAGAAAATTACATGATGAAGTGGGGTCTTTCAAACCATCTTCTTGGCTTGCCAATGATAGTGAAGAAGACACACAAATGGAAGTCGACATGTTCTTGTGGCACAAAGAGGAATTGTCAGTCCTTCTACAGAGGCTCTGCACAGTGTGTTCACCAATGGAAAATAAGAACATAATCCATGTCATATGCGATGTAAAGTATCCATCACCCAAAAGCATTTTTCATTTGTGTGCCATTGACGATACCATGGGAATATATCATTTGCCAGGCAAGAGGGACCTTGATCTGTTGTTGGGAATGGGAGCTGATCTGAACCATGAAACAATAGAGGGTAAGGATGCTCTTGAAACACTTTGTTCAAATTTGAAAAAGTTAAAAGGCACTCCAGTATGGGAAGAACTTGCATCAGTCTTTGCACCTGACTTATGTAGATTTGCTCAGAGTCTAATAGATCGAAACATCTCAACAAAGGTTTCAATTGAAGATGTGTCTGAAATATTTGAAAAATAAACAAAATACAAAAACAACTTTCAATTGCCTATATTTTCATTTCCACGGTACGTCTCAGAATATTATCTTTGACACATTGCATTATAAAATCTGTGGGATCAGTTGTGGTGATCTGATCAAGGTGCATCGCCCTTGCCAACAATTCATCGTAAGATGTGGCCACCAACTTATAACCTCCAGGAATGTCTCTCAGCACCACATCTGTGTAAAATGGTTTGTTGTTGTGATCAGACATGAGCAACATGTCAAGTGGACTGAGGTGCTCCGTAGGGCCTTCCTCTTTGTCTCTCCTCAGCGATCTCCTCATCTCCAATGAGTGTGATCTGCAAAGGTAGAGTGCAGTGGATGGTGCATTACACACCAAGCTCTCGTGTAGCCAGTTGATGTAGGTCTCTTCAAACTCGCTCTCAAAGGGTTTCACACCTAAGCATTCACACATGCATGATTGTAAAACAGATTTGTTGTCTCTGACAATGAGAGATGAAGGAACAGAATGCCCATTCTCATCTAAATGTAAGCATAATCGTTTAATTGTATCCAACTGCATACTCCCTGCTCTGGCGCAAATGTGGTCAAACAGCCAATCGTGGCCGTGCATCGTGGCATAATGGTAAGGTGAGAGTGAATTGGCATCTAAATTATAAAATAGAGCTCTTTGTGAACTGGCACTGTCTTTGATTGTGTCGAAGATAAACCTCATGGTATCACTCGAAACATGGTGAGAATAAGAGAAAATGTGTGAACCATCCCCAAAGAAGAGTTGGCTGTCCGTGTAAAGATATTTAGCCACGAGAGTGCAGACATCAGAATCAGAGATTTTTCCCTTTCTCATTTCATGGTCTTCTGCTAGAGATTCGAGTTTTTGTACGAAGTAGCTCGTTGACATAGTATCTATACACAATGGTTAAACTAAACCAGTTAACAGTTATGTGTTACACCACAGAAACAAAGACAAGAATGAATTTTCTTTATTTTTTTTAAATGCATTTTTATTTTTCCAACAAAGACAATTTCACAAGCACATTTCATAGTATAAGTGAGGGAGCACTATACATCAAATTCATAGCTCTTACTCGGCTGGAGATGACTTTCATCATGTCTTCATGTGATGTAGAAACTACATCTGCCACATCTGATATATCAATCTCGTCCCGCTCATGAACGATTATCAGCTTCAGGTCAAAGTTTGTGCTGTTGCTCTTCTCCACTTTGGAATCTAGTGTTTGCAATGCAGCAGTATGAATTCCCTCTCTATCAGCAAAGAGCCTCATGGTGCTTGATTTTGTACCCTTGACAGACCTCCAAGACTCTTCACTCCCATCGATGAAGCTGGAAAACCGACTCACAACAAGTGGTATGGATACAGGAGTGTTTAGTCCTGAGAGTTGGATACTCAAAATACCTACACCCTCACCTTGACCATCTCGGTGCAACACCTTCAAATGATGACACTCCTCCAGTGTGTGCATTAGGGTTCCATTCTCTGAGAGATCAAGCAGCACAAGGGATGTAGGCTTGTTTGGGAGGTATGTTCCCATTGTCTCGAATTCAACATATAGAGCTCCCACAGCATTACTTAACATCCTGGTGATATGAAGTAGATTATTTTGTGAGATTGCATTGCCCGCATCTTGTCTGTCCCTCAAAAGAGCTCTTCGGCTTACACTCTTTTTAACATCACTCCCCAAGGCTTTTGTCAGCTTTTCCATGTGATCCCTCTGTTTCCTGTACCAAATCAATTCATTCTTGTTGTCCGAAGACAAGGCTTTACTACTCCAGGCCCATATCTGCCGAGGATTCATCCCTCTCATGGAGCAGGTGTTCTTCACTCGTTTCTGACGCAAGTATGGGATCCTTTTCAGGTAAAGCGCTGCATCATAGTCGGCATCCAACCTCTTGAGGATAGTTCGCTTTGATGGATGAGCAGTGTTTCTCTTCCTCTTGTGCTTCCCTCCTACATGACTGCAATGTTCAACTGAAATATCCTCTACTGGAAGCTGCATCTCTTGTTTTATGTTCATATCGATTGTGCTTATCTGAATGTGACATGTGGTTGACAGATATACTTTAGTAGTATCAAAAGAAAAACAGATTTTACACACAAAGTGGAATGCCGTTACAGATTTCTCTTTCTATATGATAGAATGCCCCATATTTGTTAATTGTGACATGTCACCAGTATTTTCCTCTGGTGATGGCCCTTCAGCTAAGAGCTGAATACCTGTTGATTTCATCCATTTCCTGAGCAAATCATACACCAGAAATCTCTTATATCTCGCCTGTTTCTTGGCAAGAAATGTCATTGACATGTTCCTCTCTGTGTTCAAAGATCTTCTTGTATCATCCTGGGTGTGATTGCTACCCATGATCCCCATTGACACAGCTGTCCATTCGAGGTCATGTCTCCTCTCGTGTGACAGAATGTCCACTGAAGTTACAGAGAGATGTGCATTGGAAACGTCCATGTCATCAGGACACCTCCATTTAAAAGGGTGTTGCCTATTGCCTCTGAAATCTTCCAATTGGTCTGTGAGCTCCTTGACATGCATCTGTAACTGTTTGTTCTCTCTGTTATCTTTCAGATAGCAAGCACCCAGTTCTGAGACAAAACCACCCAACTTTCCTTTGGCTATGGTTCGCTTCTGTGGAGTGTCCACTATTGCAGAAGTCTTCACTGTGGTGTCTATCATACTCTCCAACTCTTCGTTGACTCTCGACTGATTGACGAGTTTAGGGTCCAGCGTATCATTATTACACCGCTTCCTTGTCAAAGTTTCTTCATTATCTTTGAGTGAGATCACATAACTTGGAATGCTCCGGTACAATGAAGCAAGCATGTAGTGCTCACGCAGCAACTGCATCTCAGCACACTTGGCTATCATGTAGGACATAGTACTTTTCGGAGAATAGGAGTTGGAAGGCTCATCAAAGAAGTGTAATTCCAAAGGGTTGTTGTTTAGATCTCTAACAATCCACTCATCGAATGGGTCCGCATACAAAATGACATAATGCATCGGAATTATTGGGACCTCAAGTCCCCTATCCATGACAGGCACCCAAGCAAGTAGTTCTCCCATTTCTATCATGTTGGATGCCAGTTTTTCCAACTGAGATGCACTTCCAGATTCACAAAATCTCTTCACCAACTCTCTTTTCACAGCAACACCATTCATTCCGATGGCTTGATCTAGAGCACTTCTATACATCTCTAGAATGTCAACCCCACTTTTTATTGCAGTACATATTCTCTTGTAGTTGGGGTTTCCAACAGACGCTTCCACCAGAGCATTGGTTTGCTCAGATGGATGTACCGTGACGAGGTACATGTCTGTGTAGTTCAGCTTCTTTCCCTTAGCTTCATACTCTCTGTGAATCTCATCAAGCACATTTTGATATCTTTTTGTTAGGACAGCATGTGCATATGAACTGGGGGCCACCCATTTGAGTTCACTTCTTCCTTCCATGAGATGAATTATGACACAATAACCATGTTCCTGATTAATCAGTATATACTCTATGAGCCTCTTCAAAGAGGAAACTGGTGATATCTGCGAAGACAATACCAGCCCTTATGGCGCTCGAGTTACCTCCCACATGTATGATCCGAAAATCAAACAGTGCAAGGCAAATTGTCTTAACGAAGACATTGATCAAACCTAAGAGAAAGGGAGATAACCTTCTTCTCAGCAGACGATCCATGAGAAAGAGTAATGTTGTCCTAGATGTGGAGACCAACGTGGCAAACATGACAATGAGATTGATGGTTATTTGATCAAACTTGCCATGAGTGTCTTGTCTACCCATTCCTTCACTCCCTGAATTGTTAGCTTCAAAGTTCTTCATGACAAAAACGATGGTGAATGAGGTACAGACACCTAAGACTAAACATATCAACATCTGCATCTTTATTCCCAGCATGTCAAGCTTGTGCTACCAGAGGGGGGAATCGATGTACTTTTTTTATATTGAACATCATTCATGATTTGCAAAAGACATGTATATACATAACAACACAAGAAAATACAGTAAAATACAATGCCACTCTGGGAACTTAAGTACAAAATATTTGGCAAGCTTATGCGAACTCAAGCCAAGGGTAAGGCCTTCAAACAAAGCATATCGGACTATAGAAGGCTTCACAATGAAAGTGAAAAAATAAACCTTATGGACATAACACTCAGAGAGGGCAACCTTGCTCAGCGCAAGGAAACAATGAACAAATCCGCACAGCAACTGTTTGTCTCATACAAAGCATCAGGCAGCCAATCCACCCTACACGAACTTCAACAGATCTACCAGGACATTAGACTCATCACACAAGAAGAGAAGTTGTTATCCAAAACAAGAACCATCTTGACACAGTCTAAACTAATGAGACATAGTGAAATGGCAAGCCTTTTGGTTGAAAAAAACATCATTGCTGATCACACACGTCAAAAACTCAAGAAATGGTCCAGACCATCTCCACGTGCAGTGTGTAGGAAAGCAACAAAACTTCAGACAGAGAGGGACATGGAAAATGACATCCAGAATGAATACACTCTGAGCATGGTACAAGAGGACAATGAAATGGACGAAGAAAGCGATCCCATGAGAGGTGACTGCTTCGAGAAATTATTTCAGGACTGGCTGACATCTCTTGAAGACAGTGCCCCAAACTCCTCACAAAGAGAGAGGGAGACACATCCAATTCAGGGGAGTCTAAGCAAAAGAATAACACAACTCAGAGAGACTAGTTTATGATCATTGACAATTTATTGGTGTTTGTTTTTTTGTGTAACATTCATTCCAGAATGGAAGATGAGTGTGGCATCATTTCAAACTGATGAACCCTTGTTTCATCCATCTGGGGCTTACTCGTATGCTGATGATATTGCCATAGAGAGATGACATGGTGTAACAGTTGGATGAGGCCAGTTGCTATTACAGCAACATAGACAACCTCATAGGTCAGAACAGAACAGACCGCATTTTTACCCTGCATTGAGACATTGAGGTGACAGGATGCAATGGCAATGGTTAGACAACCAAACAGAACATATGTGAATATTGGCAATAAATGCTCTATCACCTTAACACATTGTTTGCTTTCTTTCAAAAGACCCCTGTAAGTTAATCTACGCTCCATTTGAAAGTGGTTACAAGACACGTATAGTAACACGACAAGCTGCATGAATGCTTTTCCAAAGAACTTGATGTAGAGAGGTGTCAGAATTAGAGGAAAGTTTGAGATATTTCCCAAATTTCCGTGACTGTTGTGCACTGCTTTCACCACAAAGATCACAGTCAGACCTTCCATTACAACATCCAAAATGCCACACAAATTGTGTGCAATATTGGCCGATAGAATTCTATTCATCCTGTACTTCCACCATGTCCATATAGAGGTTGCTTCTTCGTCAAGGATGCACATTTCATCCAACAGACTCTTTGGGTCATTCTCCAATGTTTCTTCATTGTTATCAAACCTCCATTTTTTTCTTGGCATTGAGCTGTGGTGTGCATGATTGTACATTGTGATAATGTGATGGATGACTTGAATGGCCACAAACATACCGATGATGGATTGTATGACACTGAGGTTGAAAACACTACACAACCCACTTGTGTCACCACCAGCTTCAAAGTTCAAGTGACATGTGCCCACAGCAATGGATGCAACCAGAAACACAATATAAGTGGCCACTGGCAATAGCTGTTCTACAACTGGCATAAACCTACTCAATTCATTGAGACTTGATAAGAATGGCAGGTGTCCTTCCACATAAAGAGCATTGTGAAGAGCAAAGAGGAATCCTGCAGATTGCACAAAAAGACGGAGAGCAAAGTGAAAATAAACAGGCAGCATGATGATACCGATGTGTTTCAAGTTGCCAATGTGACCCGACGTCTCCTTCACAACTAAGAGAATGATGATCATCTGTAGAACTTGACACATGACTGCCACCATGCTCTTTATGTGAGACACAAAGTTTGGGCTGATAATGCGGTTCACTCTGTATTCCCATATGTGCCAAATGTGAGACATCCTTCCATCAAGCTTGTTAGCTTCTTGCAATATGGTCTTGGCGCCATCCATTGCCTCTTCCTCTAGAGATCTAAATTTGGAACTCTTATTTGGTTTCATGGTTGATCGTATCTTCTTGTATCTCTCCTTTATTCGTGGTCTTGCTTGTAGAGAAGGACGGAACATGGTATTCTTCATTTACTATTTTTCTCTGCTCTTGTTAGTGTTATACAGGTAAATAAGCAGTGACAGAAAACACAGATGCAAGCTCAATATTTTATTAGATCGATGTGCAATGAGCTTGAAGAAGTCAACCCTTTTTTAATAAAATCAAGAAGAGTGAAGAGGTATTCGATTGAAGATGATGAGACCACAAAACAAATCATCAAAAAACAAACGATCAACAAGGACAAACTGAGGAACAAGGGATATGTACAGATAGAATTACCCATTGCTCAAGTGAGGGTGAGATCCAGAGGAAAATGTTTGCTGGCAGGGCCATTGGAGAAGAATGTTCAAGGAATAACCCATCCCATATCCAAACGCCTGGCATATTGGCCACGTGAAAACAAGCAAAGGTGGAGGCACAAAGTATCTTCCAGATCCAAGAGGGCAATGCAATCGATAGGTACAAAGGTGGATAAAGAGGTGAAGGAGTTTGCCAAGGGACAGAAATCTTATGAACTACTTGAACACAAAGAATCCAAAAATCTGGTGACAGTCCTTGCATCAAGACACATCTCTTTGGTGACTGGTGGTTTACCTGTGTCTAATTACCGTCTAGATGAAAGTATGGACAATGCCAAATTTTCTGGTACAGAGGTGGATTTAATAGGATTTGATCATGTGAACCGCAAATTTGTCATCATCGAGTTGAAAGTGACAAACACAATGATATCCTTTCTAGCAGAGGAAAACAGAAAGGCAAAACGATATAAAGGAAGTGAATTTAAACAGAGCACGTTTGGGAGGTACATGGCCCAGCTTGCTTGTACTACACTCATGTTCCGCAACACATTTGGAAGTGAAAATTGCTATGCCTTACTGATTGTTTGCGAAGTGGACACAAAGCATTGTGAATTGTTTTGCTTGGAAGAAAATGTAATCTATGAGAAGAATTTTACTGGTTGGATCAATGGGTTTTGAAAATAAAACTAAGAGAAAGCACTACATCGTTTGTCTCATATTTCTCTTTATTACCACATAACAATCATCAAACTAATCATCTTGTGTGCTCTGTAGTGTACAATCCTTTCACCCCAGTCCTAAATGGGGGCATCCTCTCATCCATCTCCATATTATTCTCATCTAGCATCTTCAATCCCCTATCCGTGCGCCTCTTGTTTAGGTTCAACACTTCAGCACTCCATGAATTACTCTGACTACATTTTTTGAGTGGTGACCTTGTCTCCCAGCTATCATGGGCAAATGATCCACAAGAGGAATGTGTTTCATAGCGCTGCCTTTCCAGAAATCCAATGTTAGACTGACCAGAAAAGACAGCAGTCGGAGCATCTGTTCTCTCTATTACTTTCCCTGCCATCTCTCTTCTCTCTACAGTTGCCTGTTGGTGCATTTGAGAGAGTCCCCGCGTGGTCCTGTAACTGTTGTCATACAAAGGTATTTTGTTTGCTTTAAAGAGGATACCATGCACCAGGTGGGCCTCGCTGTATCCCCGGAGAGAATACATGTTTTCTGCATACCAACCCCCGTCTGGTCCAACGGGGTCCAGTTTGTTAAGACTGAATCCATCTCTGTTGAGGTTGGCCGTGAGATGTCTGCCATTGAGTGGAACAAAGTGGTGTTGGTCACTCAGTGGATGCCTACCCGGCAATGCCTCCACCACATAGGCCATATTTCTCCACCATTCCTTTTTCAAGCGGGCACCTCCCGAGTCTTTGATGTGCAAGTGAACATTGGCCATGGTGGCAGACATTCCGGATAATAAGCCTTTTGAAACAGCATTGGGTATCACTCGGCCACAGCTCAATGGGTCGACGATGAAACAATTGCCATTCACATACTGTATGATCTCTATCCCATTGTTAGCTGTTTGTTTGGTGACCGAACTCACGTTTCCAACTGCGTACATCATGTTTTCCTTCCCCCCTCTGTAGAGACCAACCATGCCAACCTTCAGGGCACAGTTTCTGACAATTCTATACTTTCTATTCATTAGGCACGAGTGTCCTATTACCCTTTCGACCTCTGGTGTATATGAGATCATGTTAAGGAATGCTGCCGTCACTCTAATCACTGGTGCAGTGTCTTCTAACTCTCTTAGGTACTGAGTGCGATGACTGACAAAGTGATCAAAGAAGTTTTTGCTTCTGGAATATGTGTCATTCTGAATGACATCCAAATCATATCTGAACAGGGGATCAAACTCTGACATGTTGATGACATCAAACTTGGTTTTTTCTGCAGCTGCCATCATCCTGTTGGATGGTACATTTGAAAGAATGCCATGCTGATAAAAAGGTTGCACAAAAGTCTCCCTTTGCCTCCCCATGACACATGTCTTATCCGGATTGTTGAATTGAAATGTGAAGAATGGATGATTTTCTCCCTGGTTTTCTTCGTGTCTGTGAACAATATTGTATACATTTTGAAAGACCAGTGGTGCCACACAGAGCAAATAAAATCGATGTGCGTTCCTAAGTTCCCTGTCAGCCTCAAACTCTACTCGAAGCACGTCTCTGTTATCTCTTGGAAGATTGAGAACAGGGGTGGATGGAGGACACTGAGTGAGAAGACCACATGGGAGATTCACTCTTGCTCCCATGGCTAACAGTTTCTTTGAACAGGCCAACAAGGCAGACCTGAAATTTATGATCTCTCTCAAATACTTTTGAACTACCAGCACTGCTACACCTTCGGCATTGTGTAGAGTCTCATTAGCAATGTCACTCAGTTCATTATCCTTTTGTAAAAGTTCATTTGCAACAGAGGAGAGAGCCTCAACAAATCTGGGCATGCAGGCATATTTGGAATAACCCCCATTCCTGACCATGTCAAGAATTATCTCTTTCATCTCTACCCTAGTGACGTTGAAATCAGCTAGCTCCTGATGTGTAGAACACTTCTCATTCAGGGCCATCAACCTTTCGATGTCATTTGGTGTCCAAGATATATCAGCACACTTCTTTAGATATGTGAAAACGGTGTTGAGATGGTCTTGGTCAAGATGAATTCTCTTTGCCAACCAGTCCTTAGCTGCCTCTACATCTCCAGCTGGAGGGTGCCAGTTTGTGTAGGATGGTCTATTACCAAAGATGCCAGTGCTACGAAATTGGCAGCCACCCTGTCTGCCCCCCATTTGGTTTGGTGTTGGCATGAATCTGACCTTTGACGATGGAAAGTAGAGATTAATTGGACTGTTCATTGGCAACTCTGCACCCATGTAGTCTAGCATATCTGTCTCATCTGCTCTCTGTAGCAGAAACTTATGAAGTTCTCTGTCGGCCACCAACATCTCTTGGTACTTGTACCTATTGTAAGTCTCCGGGAGTAAACCTCCGCCCTTTTTTAGACAGTCATCCATTGTAAAACATCCATCCTTACCCAGTCTCAGGTCAGTCACCATGATTTTCGTTCTGTCCACACCACGAAAGTCATCGATTTTTGTCTGCGAATTGAGGTTGTAACCAACTTCATTGAAGCACCAGAAACTTTCATCGTGCTCAAATATGTTATATGTCGATCCCGATTCCCTGCTGAGATGTGGAACGTGCAAAATTGGCACATCTCTTCCCTGGACACTCACGGCTTTTGTCACAAGAGATACCTTTTTACTGACACCCTCATATGGTTTGATCTGGCCAGGTGCAAACTCTCCTTTATCCCCGGAGAAACCCACAGTGTAGAGGACATCAGTGGTGGGCACAATGTGATTATGCTTGGTGGCAATCACATCCGCAACCTCTGGTGTAGTTACAATGAAGAGTGGTGCCTCTGATGAGTGTGCATCAGAAATCAGACTGTTATATGCATCATCCAGAGCTCCAGATGGCGAGATGGGATCCAAAGACCACGAACAAAACTCCATCACCTGTTGTTGTATTTCACCATAGACAAAATCATGTATGTTCTCTTGGTTCGCAATGAGTCGAGTGATGGCCGGACTGTTGTTACGCAAACGAACCATAGTCAATGTGGGGCAGTTAGCAAGGGCATGGGTGATTTGTTCTTGCATTGTCTGGTCAATGCTCCTCTCTGCTTGAGCCTTCCGCTTGAGATACTCCTGAAATCGAGCAGTTGGGTCGGCAATGAGATTTGTTTCAGGATCAAGTGTTATCTTCAGGTTGAACATGTCCACACCAAAATCTACACTATAGCTCTCTGCTGACAGAGTGGGAGCATCTGATCTAACTGTTGCCTTCCCAACTGTGAGGATGGGGTAGTGTTGAAAATGACAGGAAAACTTTTGCTTTCCTTGGAAGATGACTATGGGACACAAGACAGAGAAATCATTTTCTTTGCTTGTGAAGCCATTCCGTGAGTTGATGCTTCCCATGAAGAGGTGGACGCCAAGTAGTCCATCTGCAAGTGGTCCAACATCTTGCAAACGAATGGAATTTCCATAATTGTGGTATATTCCACCACGTCTGTCTCCTCCATATATCATTTTCTCCAAGAGTGGATGTTCAAGTTCCCTTGTGGAATAGGACTGAACCAGATTGGCAATATCTCCCAGTCTGAACCCAAAGGGATCTTCTGGAGTTGTGTATCGAAGTGGTATGGGCCATATTTCTGTAGAATCTGTCATCATCTTAAGTTTCAACTAGACAAGATTTGAAACAAGTTAATAGCAAAGGTTATAGCATGACACACTTCAACGAATCACCACAAGTGGCATAGCTCTTGCGCTCCGGCTGTGCTCCCTTGAAATCAATGACCTTCGCAAGCATAACTGGTGGTCGAAGGGTGGACACAAATGTTGATGCCCCTTTTGCAATGCTCATCAATGTTTGTAAGCCATGTGTAGATGAGATCAAGCCTTGAAGACTGGTGAGATTTGTTTCGCCATTTTGCATGGCAAGCACTGCTTCTGAAAACCTCTCTGACATGTCTTGTTCTTTCAAGCACTCTGATATTTCATTGACCAGTGTTAACATGGAGGGTAATTGCATCAGTTGAATCTGTGCATTCTGTCCATTCACCTGGCTGTATCCACGCTCAAAGCTGTCTTTCAACGACTGAAGGTCGATGCAAAACCTTTCATATGCCACCATCTCATGGTTCTCTCTTAGAGGATAAGTTGCAAACTTTGAAACGCACTGCCCATTGCCACTTCCAGCTTTCCATACATCAGCCTGAGCCTTCATGTCATCAGCATTTGGAAATCTCACCCCGATGATATCTCTACGATAGATCAATTCATGCCCCGTGTGTTTGATGGTCACTGGATGTCCTGGTGTGAAACTGATATCCCAGCCATTGCCAGTGTTTGAGTGTGGAGACTTTACCCCTTTCTCAACCTGATTCACCCCCACATGATAGAGTGACATATCTTGCCACAGAAGAACATTCTGTTGTTCATCTGTCATCGCAGAACAATCGATGTCCACCACATATCCTGCTGCATCTGGTATGACATAAGTCTTCTTGTAATGACCTCCATGCATTTCTGTGTCCTCATCATGAAGCAAGACAACTTGTCCTTCCTCTGCCACATTATCTCTTGGGTTGATGGGATCAAAGAGACGATAACCATTTCGCCTTTCTCTTGTTTCGTTTAAAGATAGGTATGTTTGAGATATCTCAATTCTCTGTGAAGGTCCAAATGCTGGTACTGCCATGGTTTTTTATCTATTTATTGAGCACTGTAATTGGGTTAGTAATAGTAGAAGAGGTTGACTTGTTACATTCACCACATTTATCACCCAACACATTAAATTTTTTCTTTGATCTCTTATTCATCGGATGCA
The DNA here is from genome assembly GCA_949316495.1 of Amphiduros pacificus. NCBI lineage: Eukaryota > Metazoa > Annelida > Polychaeta > Phyllodocida > Hesionidae > Amphiduros > Amphiduros pacificus. The sequence continues at coordinate 25,232 of CASGGN010000005.1, read as the reverse complement.
GTCTTTTTAGTATAGCATGAACAACAGCGAAAAACAATTCGCAATAATACCATGACAGCCGCCCAAAGAAAACCAGCAGTGGATGAAAAATCACAATGCAAACGATCACCCAAATTCCTGTGTGGGCCATTGTGTCAAAAGTAGCTTTTGTCCCTGTAACAGCAGCACACATGTCCCACATCATGTCATAATGACAAATCTCACCAGGCATAGAGCTAATTTCCACTAGAAAGAAGGTCATGGGTTTCACAACAAACCATCTGGTGAGTGAAATTGTCTTGTACCAAGAAAGTGGATGACACAATTTCTTTGCCATTCCTCTTGACATCCAGTACCGCAGAGTGAACCAGGTGTTTTCAAACTCCACACATGTACCATCTACAAGTGCTGCAAGTGCATCTATTTCTTTCACTTTGATAACCTTTTGAAAAGTGATGTGTTTGCGTACCCAATTGATGGCATTGATGATCCTTTGTATGATGAGGCATGCACCTCCTCCTATGTATGTGACAGCCACATAAACAAGGTATGCTACAACATACACTGTGAAAAATATAAGCACTCCATACCACATGGGAAAGTTGAAGAAATTTATGACTGTACAAAATATGGCTTTGGTAAAAGACCACAGGGTGTGTTTCAGGCACTTCTTGCCATGCTTGAATTGATGGATGGCTTTTCTTATTTCGTCCATTTTAGAATAATTCGAGTGGTTCTGATCTTTCTCTATTTTAATTTTCACATAAACAACAGGTTTACAATAACATTATTTGTGCATGATAGAGCCGAAGTTTTGTTCCCACTGTATGTCTGGCATCTTAATTCCACATGACATTATGTGAAGTGTGTTTCTCACAGAGAGAATGGGTACTAAAAGATACACTTGATCCGATCTTGACCACAGGGTCTCAAGTGTTTTGGGTTGGCTACCTAGTATGTGATCCTAAGTCAAGATTGATGGAAAAGAAAGAGAGCAAGTATGATCTTTTTCCGGAAGAAATCAATTGCATGGATCTAAATGGTGCAAGGATTGTGTTCAATCACAACAAGCATAGACAACCACTTGGTAAGGTTGTTTTGTCATGGCATGATCACAGCTTTCCCAACTCTCTTTTTGCCCTTGGGTTTTTAGGTGTGATCGAGAACAAAGCCATACTGGACACTCCTGCTTGCATCACCATGATGGGTGACACATTTGTTAGCCTATCCACATTGGAAGAAGATGCAAGCCACGTGGTAGAGGTATCCATGACATTCTGTGGTGCTAGAGATGGATGTCTTGGCATGTTTGTGCCTCCACATCGTGTGATTTCCACCATTGGTAGGTTTGGTCTGGACAGAGACTACTATAAACGACCAAGAAACACTGTGTCTGCAACATACAACATGACTCAAGAGGAGAATGCCAATGGGGTTGATTTCCAATCCTTTCTAAAAGCACTACCGGAGGAGCAGTTTAGTCTTGTGACAGCTGAGATGCAGAAGGACCAGGCTCATATTGAAGACCTTCTTACCAAGACCACAGCTTTTCAAGAGGATAATATTAAGTTGAGGGGAGCAGTCGAATTGCTCTCTGACTACATGTGTAGCATGATTCAAAGCAGAATTGCACTCGAGCAAGAAAGTTCCAGTGACTTAGCACAGAAACGCAGAAAGGACTTTGAGATGATGAAACAAAGGGGCATCTTTGATGGACAGTGCTCTGATCTACAGGCCATTCGCCACATGGTGGAGTATTGCAAAGAATGCTTTCCGAGTAACGATAGCATGGAGACAGAGATAATCTCGAAATTTTGTCAAATGTTTGATGATAGGTTTCCAGAATTAAGTAACAAATTGAGCAAAAATGCAAAGGGAATGTCCACTGTTGATGCAGCATTTGATCTGATAAGGGAAGAAATGAGGAACAGAGAGGTAAGGAGCTTTGCAAAAGACCGAGAGAAGCGGAAGAGAGAATTGGAATTTGCAAGAGACCAGTACAATAATCTAACAAGGCTGGAAAACAACAAAAGTATTAAAGGCAACGAGGAGAAGACGGGTAAAAATAAGAAACAAAAGATGAATTTTGAGCAGTTTCTAGATAGTATAGGAATGTCTTCCGCTGAAGAAAGTTTGGACACCAAATCTCCCCCTTCCAAAAGGAGGAAGACGAATGCTCCTGAAAATGATGCTTTTGAAGATGAAGAATTTAAACAGTTTGCAACCTTGAGAGAAAGAGAGTACCAAGAATCCATGCAGAGATACAAAAGTTATCAGAGAGAGTATATGGAACACAAGCAAAAGCATAAAGAAAATAGAGAAAAGAAGATGGAGGAGCTCTTGACAAATTTACCCAAGCTAACAAAAGTGGCCCAATTCTTTGATCAGAATGGGGAACTGTTCCAAAAATTCTACAACCAGCCAGAATCCAAAGTAGATGTTCAGCAACCATCAACATCAACTAAAGCTGCTGAACCGGAAACACCTTATAATGATGGTGGTAAAAAAACTATAGATGCATCAAAACCAATGGACAGAAAAGTCATATTTGAATTGTAATCTATGTCAAATAAAAAAGTGAGAAACGATAAAGGTCATATAATTTTGTTTATTCAACCTCATTCAAAGTGTATGGCATCATTCTTCTGTAGTAGCTCATACATGACCACCAACGATATCCCAATCATAAGTGACAAACCTAAGATCATGGATATCAAACGAAGGTATCCACAATCTTCACAATTTGATTCATATATGTTTTCTATACCCTTTACCAAAACATTGTGCAGAAGTGAAATTCCTTTTGGGCCCATATTTTCTGTCATTTCAACCATATCACCTTCATCTATATCATCTGAAAATACATGCAACACACAGTTCCTTGCTGGTGGAGAAGATTTCATCACCCGAGAGAGTCCATTAGTCTTTATACTGCCACATATGAAATCTAAATATGTGTCCCCTCCTGTAATGTTTGTGAGATGGGTATTGGAAAATATGGTGACAAGAAAATTTGGTGATCTGCCAGTGAGATGAACTGCCACACATGATATTTCTTTGGGGCATGAAGATGATACATCAGTAATGGTCACATTACTACAGAATCTAGCAGTTGGGTACACGTTGATTGCAGCAGTCAGGTAAGAAGTTTTCAAATGTCCTGATAGATGTATAGTACACTGTGTGTTGTCAATGTGGAAATGAGAGAGGCCAGAGTTGGATCCATCAAGTGCTACAATTGAACATGGAGTGTGCCCTTCATTGAGCACAGACATAGCCACGGTATAATGTTTGTCTCTCTCTGTATCTTCACTTGGTTGTGAAATCCTCTTCAGAGTCTGTTTCTGATCACAAGAAGGTTTCATGAACATGCCTGCAGAAATCTTCCAAGGTCTATCATTCGACAGAGTGGATGTGACATTCCCTTCACAATCGATCAATCTCCCCTCTTCCAACTGGGCAAGGGTACTGCATTCATTGAGTGAGAGCATTAAGTTTGATGGTAGAACATAATAGTTAATGAACCCAAGTCCTTCCATGGCATTGATTTCTTCCATTTTTCCAACACATGAGTTCTCCTGGCAACAGAGACACCATCCTTTACCCAATATACACACAAAGGCAATAAAAAATAATAGCATTATTGACACAGTTTGATACAAAGACATGACATGTCATACGAATCAACATGATAATAGTATTGTATTTTATTTTGGCCTCAACATTTTATGTTACATCAGAGTGTAAATTCATGACACTGAATGTGAGAACGGGCCATATGGCACACTCTTCTATTCCACATATTGCTCGACCTGGTGATTTGTTTCTCTTGTGTCCACCTGTAGCGGATAGCAGGCTCTGCCATATGATGAGAAATGGGGTTTGTCTTACAGCACAAAAAAATCTTTGTAAAGAAGTTCAAGTGCCCGAAAACCTCTCAGACGGTTCTCCATTCATAGTTGGACAGTTTAGCACTATCTTTCATGCAAACTCGATTCAACCAATATCAAATCCAACAGCACATTGTGCCTTGATGACAACCGATCCCAATGCAGAATTTCTGACACAATGCATTTCTTCTCTTGCCCAGTGTAATTTCACAACCACTAGTCTTCAAGATTACCATCACTCCTACCCTGGTGGAGCAGTGTTTTTTGTTATTTCAGAAGAAAAAGTCAGCATAGCAAGAAGATGCACATTCATTGGATTAGAATTATTATTTGTAGTGTTGATTGCCTGTACAGTTTTTGTCTTTCGAGGAGTACTATTCATGGGCCACATATGAGCAAAACAAACAACAATGAATACTCTTGAGGTTGACAATCGCTTGGACAGGGACTTTGGGTTCAAATTGTTTGAAGAGAGGTTTGTTGATGAACATGTGAGGATAAGCTTCTACAGTCACCACAAAGAGAAGTACATAACTTCCATAGACATTGTTTCATGGGATGAGATATGTCAATCGTTGGAAAATGAAATTTATGCAATCACTTGGGGAATCATACTCACCAAAGAGAGTGACAGTTGTACGTTGGTCATCATCCACAGACCCAGATATATGGCTGACTTAAGCATAGGGTCTTTGGTTGACATTGATCAATTTGTACCCAAGCTGGCTCAGGTAGATGTACCAAGACATCAGATGGCCAGAGTGTTATTTGAAAGTCTCACAAATCAAAACCAGCATACACAGGTGGAGATATGTGAGGAAGTTGTGAGAGAAGGCACCAAAAAGGTTTTCCTCTTAACAAATGTGCATATTCCAGCTTCTTCAGATCAAGGTCGGGTAGTGATTGATGGACACACTTGGGTGGCATCACTCAAGAGATGCTTTTTGGATGTAGGGCTTTCACTGGAGCTGTGTGAGGTGTCACAGAAGGTGGTGACTGCTGTGAGTAGACACACATGGAGTTCTCTCACATGTTCTTTGAGGCTTGGAGTGAAGGACAAAGGGCTTGAACATTTAAAGTCAACCAAAGTGGAAAATTCGATTTTGAAGACGCAACCTGATAATAGTTCATCCAATGTGTTGGTTGTGGAAAAGGGTTTTAAAAATGAGTCAAATCAGTGGAGATGGTGGCTCCTTGGAGTTGCCATTGGGGCAATCTTGTCCATTATGCCGATCGCAGAGCTCATTTGAAGTGGCATCTCAATGTGTTGCAGTACGTGTCCTAATTGCCTCCCTTAGGATGTCATCCCCAAAACAAGAGTCAAGAAAAGGGTGTGAGGACCAGTTGTATTGCTATTTCATTCAGTCCATTCAATCCACTTCTCCGAATGACAGGAGGTTTCATTTAATACTAGACAACATGAACCTTTCACTGCGAAATAGACTTGCAAGATTGCAGGCAAAGTTAGCAGATGCAGAATCAAGTGGCTCAACACATTGGTCCATACATAGGCACAAACTATTTGTATTTTCATACATGTACTACATAGCTGCCAAACCAGGAAATGAAGGATTGTGGAACTGTCTAGCTGATGCTGACGAAAAGAGGATGGGGACATTATGCATGTTGAGGAACAACCAACCAAGTGAGGTTAAAGTCACCAGAACTATTCTAAACAGATTGATGCCCAGGCCAAAACTAATTAGCTTGGATCATATGTATGCATTGGGCACCCAGAGACTTGCAGGCATCGACATCTATGCAAAAAGCATGTTGGAAGAAAGGAACATGGACTTTATAGCTATTGCTCTCTGCAGGGGTTTGAACCAGAAATTTCCTCTTGATGTGATTTTGATGTTGGATGAAGAATGGGAAGAAAAACATGGAGTATGGAAGAAGCTGAGAGATGCCAGGCAATGTGAGACAGTGCGTGAGTGGATTGCTACTTTGGATTCTCTTTCAGAGAAATACAAGAGATATGTAAAGTTTACACTTCTGCTGACTAGGAAACATTGGCAATTTATCCCCATGTATGTCGACACCAATAGGGTGAAGTGCACCAAAGATGTACAAGTGAAGGTCATGCAAGAATCTGTAGTGACGTTTTGCAAGTTTTGCAGAGAGTGTCTCACATATGTGGACATGGGGAAGAGGCCTCCATCATGTGGACATTATCTCAATGCAGACACACTTAAACAGTTTTGTCACAAGGATGACTCTGATCAACTCCATCTCTTGCCATGTTTCAACTATTCCAATTATGTTAACTTAAAGTTTGGACACCCCGACCGCCAGTTCGTTTCTGTGTGTCAGGGAAAGAGGAAGTGCTTTGCCTTGATGGGATACCCAGATGCAGTTTGCTGTGAGTGTGCTGGAGAGTTGTCCATGTTAGAGGTTCATGACAACACGTGTCTCACGGAAGGGTCAAACGACCTTTGCTTGGGATGTGAATTTGTAAAAGTCAGGGACAATTGTATACTGGAAAGCTTAGCTGCATTACAAACACAAAAAGACAAGGCAGAAGCAGCAGAAGCAACAGAGCAGATGGAAGAGAGAGACAAGAAGCAAACTGCTGACCAAAATAGAAAGAGGAATTGGACTAGACAACTCTTTGAGAATGCAAAACAAAAGAAAGCAAGACTGAACTTGATCAAATGATGTGTTTATTTTTCTTCATTTGACAAAATAAAAATCACACATGTCTAACAATGTTTGTCTGTTGTCTTGGTTCAATTGCAAAAATACTAAATAGTCTTGTTCGATAGCCAGATGCCACCATGATAACAAATAGTGTGACCACAAGAAAGTAGATGATGGCAACAGGCCACATGTACACAGGAAGATGAATCATAACATTCCTCAAACTCTTACTGATCGCTGTTCCAGCTGCCTCCATGGGCTCCATTAAACATGTCACTATTGTTATCACCAAAGCACGACTGGGTGGCACTCGAAGAGCTGGGTGTATGGTCAAAGCCTCTTGGTATTCAATGCAATGATCTTGACTAGTGGGAATGAGGAAAGTTTTTGTCCTCTGCCATATAGACCTATGGCCCGTCAAACAATGCTTGGGCATGTCCTTGAGTAACACAGCATGAGAGTGTGCTAACTCCTTCTTGTATAGTAGCCACCAATTCCACAGTACACTAGACAGAAGCAAAGTTAAGATAACATACATCAAGGTTGCCTTCATGCGTGTCTTACCCAACCAGTGAAGTGTCACAAAGCAGGACATGAAAATACACAGTCCCATATACAATGGGGTGTCTTGATAAATGTCATACACCATGTTTGTATTTGGAAATATCAAACCATTCTTCAGTAATCCAAGAACTGCCTGTGTATCAGCCTCCCCTCGTTGGTACAACAGAAGGATGTGCCTGTCTTTCCGGTTTAGCGACAAGTCTAGAGGGATGGTACAAATGTCACCCTGATTCCCATCGCAAATTGACTCAATTCTTTTAATCAAATCTGACAATACATCTTGACCACTTGATTTGCCCCACAGCATTTCAAGTCTTCCTTTATATTTTACACAAATACAAATTGGTATAAATGGTGTGAGATCCTAACATTTAGACAAACTCTAAAATATGCACATGTCAAATCAAGCCCTTAGAAGGAAAAGAACAACCCATTTTGATTCAACAAATAGAACATTGAGGTCTCAGGAGGCAGTCTTTCCAGGATATTCAAATGGACCCCAATTCATTAGAGGGACATTGTTCCCTAACAAAACCCAGCTCGAAAAAACGTGTATATCCACTCTTTCATCCAACAAGGTAGATGAGAAGATGGACAACATTGTTGATGTTGAGTCCTTGGTCAGCTATCTCATCGATGACTACAGGAAGTCAGGTATTGCCATACACCTTCTTCATGCACATCCCTTTGGCATGTTAAAGACAATTGTATCAGATGACAAAAATGCCGCCGTTGAACTATCATCTTGTGATGCAGTGAGATTGGTTCTATCTCAAATATGGGAACGGTTTAGAAGGGATGGGATATGGATCAATGTGTATTCTCTCAAAGACTATCCAGAAGTCATCGCCAGTTGTGATGATCTGCCTGATCCACTTGAATGTTTGGATTCGGACAACACCTCAGAATGGGGAACATTTCTTTCCATGGCACAAGCCGATAGCATGTTCAGAATGGATGGAAATGTTCTTGGACAATTCATCATTTCAAGGCCTGATTACTATAATATGGTTAGCGTGATGTTGGACAACTTCAAAAATCTCCGCCCCCATTTTGTGGTGGACACATACAAGCCATTAGAGATCAATGCTATAATGCGACTGTCCAAAGCATGCTTGCAGCGAGAATATGGTTATACCATTGAGAGAATAAGATCTTATCCTCAAATCTCAAATGCAAAGGTTTGTGGCTTTCTCAGGGTGCCAGGTAACATAATATCTATGATGGATGAAATCATGGATGCCAGAGGAGGGTATATGAGTTTGAGAAACATGATCAGGGAATTGAAGGAACGACTCAAAGTACAAGTTGGAGATGGCTTGAGAAGGAAAAATGTGGTCATGCTTTTGAGACACATCACAGAGACTAATCAAGACATGGAAGTGTCAGCTACAAAACACTGGCTGTTCTCATTCAGTTTGGACATGGACTTTTCTAATATAAAGTTTACTGATTCAAATCTTGGAAGATACTTTTCTCGTTCTCTTGCATCGTGTGAGCAGCTGGCAGAGGAGATGATCCATGATATGCATGAACATGACAACAATTATAGTATGTTTGACAAGCATGCAATCATTGGCTATCCATTTGGATGTGAGCTTCGAGACAGCAAAGATATTTCACTCATGTGCTCCAAGAGGTTCAGATCAGAACAAGACAAATTGAATCATGTACGGAAAGAGCATGGTCTTTCGGGACAAGATGAAAACTTGATTAACAGTCTACAGGGAGGATCTACATTGACTGCTGGCATAAAATTAGAAAGTTTAGAAGACTGGTTGAAAAGTAATCGCCTATATGGTGTTTTTGACGAAAACTCTCTGGCATCAATTTCAAATCTGGGTGATCTCATTTCACAGTTCATGACAATTAACCAGCAGTTGGTGACAGCTGTTGCTCAGGTTCACTCCTTATATGCTGCGTGCACAAAAGCTGTAAATGCAAAAATTTTAAATCATGGTGAACAAGTGGCCAACACCAAAGATGTTAAAATAGAGGAGCACTTGTCACACCAAATGGAGCATGAAAGAAAGAAGTTAGACGTCATTGAAAGATTTGTGAAGACAACAGAGGCTATGTTGTTGTCAGAGGATGTCTTTATCAACCACATTACTGGTTGGGTCAAGGCTCTAGAAAAGCAGAGACAGATTCTCAAGACAGTGAACGATACGCACGACAAAGTCAGAGAGGCTAAATCCAAAGGGGCTCTCATCGGAGACCTCTTAACAGGTGATTGGAAGAAAGAGATACAGAGGTCAGGCTACAACTATGGGTCACTGTCCCCACTTGCATCTCTCCAAAACATATCAGATAACGAATCAAACAGGAAATCTACATTCACAAAAATAATTCTGGCTCTTGCCTCTCTTAAGGCACACAATTCTGAAAGATCTACGGAAATGGTCATGGGACCTTACATTGAGAAGTTAAGGGAAGGTGGATTAGATCCCAGTGAAGTGATGAAAGCTGGAAGAAAGAGAAAGTCTGTGACTGACAAAGGCAATAACAACGGGGAAGATGAGGATGAGAAAAAAATACCCATCAAAGTCTTTCGGGGTAATTCTTGTGAAGAGGTTGTGCCTAGTGATTTTGATATGGGTGGCCTAGCTGAAGATAGAGATGGGGAAAACAGAAAACATCCCATCAGCAGAAAAAGATCATTGCATTTTGATTATGAGGATTCTCAAAACGTATCACTTGCCAAAGTTGTAAAGAGGCGTGAGGCAATGACTGATATCATACCATCTGTTCATCAGTTTCGTGAAATCCTTTGTGCTTCTCCGTGGCTTGACAAAAATCAGATTGATCCCAGACACGTTAAATTGGATGAAATAAAAAGGTTCCTTGGAAAGCAAAGATTCTTTCCTGGCAATGAAATCATAGCTGTGGGAAAAGGCTCATCATCAGAAAAACTCAATTCCCTTGGCTTGGTTGACCCAAAGATTATATCAGTCAATTTGAATGATTTCACTGATCTACTGTTTTATGTTGTGCTTGTCATCAAGAAAAGGGTTGTTTTGCAAGAGGAATGGTGTTTCAACAAACAGAAGATTGAGAGAGTACTCCTTAATGTGTTAAATGTCATGTTTGCTCTATCAGAGAGTGGTTATCATGTGACTAGAAAAGCATTATCCAGAGCAATGGTGCGAGTTCCAAATGACTCGCGCACGTTGAGACAATATATTTGGCAAGTCTTCCTCAACGCATTTCAATTCTTAAATTCAATGAACCAGGATGGTAACTTGAATTCTTGTTTCTGTGTGAGATTCTCAAGACTGGGAGACCCAAGCATGACTCCTGTTAAAATAGACATCAAACATTCCTACACAAATGGCCAATCAAACCACCTGTTGTGTGAACAATTCATCCAGTACTTGAATGTTCAAAGACCACTCGAGTCCATGGGTCAGAGTCTCATCCTTTCTGACTGTAGTGTCATGTCTGTGGATCAATCCCCATCTCTAACTTTGAATATTGATACAAAAGCACATCCATCAACAACCAAGGAATGCATGAGTTTGATGCCATATCACGGCACTGTGTCTTTGAAAGAGTTGGTGATTGATAAAAAGAAAATGGAAAAAACAAGATGTTATGATGAACCAAATATTGTCGAAATGGGAGATGAAGAACGTGACTTGTACGATAAAGAAGTCAATCAAGTGAGAGAGGAGCTGTGCTCCATATGCTTGGAACCATTTTCTACAAGACCACTGGAAGGTCTGAACTGTCTCTATAAGGAGCTTGAGAGAGAGTTCAGGATTGAAACAGGTTTAGATGACAACATAGTTTTAGAGAAGAGCAGCACTCACATGAAAAAATATTGGGAGTTTGTGTCAACTCATATAGACAACAAGAGTGGGACGAGGCATGGTGTTGCTGCAAATGGTATGCATTTATTCCACAGGGAATGTTTGAGAAGACACATCCAAGTGCAAGCACTAGACTGTTCCATCAAAACAATCAAATGTCCCACTTGCATGGCAGATGTATACAATGAAGTGGAGAAGAATGTGATTCTCGCCAACATAAATGAGATTTCTTCACAGCTGGCTAAATCGGCCGAGGATGAACAGATTTCCGAACTAAACACTGACACTTTGATCAATATGAAACGTAAAAATGTCTTCTGGGAAGAAGATCCAATAGCAAGGTATTTTCCCTCCTTGGTGTATGAAGGAATGAAGAAAGGGAAAGATGCCTTCCTTTTGAAAGAAACGGGCGAGGACAAAATGATCAGGAATAAGGGTGCCATGTGTGAGGATACTGCTTCAAAGTTTCAAAGTGAACAGAAATTGTATAAGAAAATGTTCCTCCACCATCCAGTTAAGCTGATGCCACATGACATTCAGAATATGATGAGTCAGGCTGAAATATGTTGTTGAGAGACAAAATAAATGCATATTCATAACATGTAGTGTGTTATTCTTTTATTAAACTTGACAAAAGACATTGTTTACTCTTGTGTAGTATGTTCCTCTTGATTTCTGATAGAGTCTCTCTCAGCACCGTGTTGAACTTTACCCCTTTCTCCTGAGCTTTTTTTGTTTTGCAAACCATCGAAAAGGTGCCATCCATTAGGTCAATATTCACATCATTCATGGGTCCGTCTTTTGCTAAGATCTCAAGGACAAACCAAGACACATGTGATAGTCCATTTGCCTTGATTTCTATTGTGTCATCATCACATTGCATTTCAATACCTTCTGCACCACACACTTCAAATAGATCTTGAAGCATGACATCAAGCTTGTAGCAAGCATGACGATTGCCTGTTGCCTCTTCATAATGTTTGATGATTGTCTTTATGGTGTTGTGGTGTTGCTCAACTGCATGCAGTTTCTTCTTTGCACATTGCTGACATGAATTTCTATTCACTGCTTGCCCGTCTTCTATTGTTATGCAAAAAGATCTGTTTTCAAAGATATGCTTAAACAACATGCAAATGTGAGTCAGGTCAATCTTATTTGAAAGTGGTGTTACAGCCTCGCATCTCCTCCTCTTGTATGGGATGGGAATTTCTATGTTGTCATTTTCTTCAGAGTGTTTCCTCTTCATCTTTGCACACTTTCAATTCAAAGTAGATTAGACTCCCAAACATAACATTAGTGACTTTACATGCGAACAATTTGTTACTGCTATGATGAAGGTGATATTAACTCTTGGAGCACTTGTTTTTTGTGTAATCACGTTGGTGAGGCAAATTCCAAATAATAGACTTTACGCTCCATCTCCCCATCCTTTCGTATTTACAACAAATGGGGTATTCCAAGTTAACAAGTTGAGTAAGAACTACACATGGACGGAGAAAAACTCTTGGATACACTGCATGAGAAAGAACATGACAGGAGCAAAGATTCATCCTTGCCGTCTTTCTCTTTTCCACTCCATCCCCATCCCAGCCACAAGTACAAGTGGAGGGCCCACAATGTCAGAACACCTCACGGAGATCCTCCCACCATTACAGAAGCTTGCAATCGCACCAACAGTAGAAACCAGGAAAAAAATAATGTTACACATTCGAGATCTAGCATTGGTGCAAACTGGAGAATAGTAGGAGGTAATACCTCACTCATCATGATGTGCTTGTGCATTCTCATATCAACTGTGAACATTGCCATTTTGAGCAATTCTAAATATGATGGAAGGGTAGAATGTAGTATGCCGAACGGTGATCATGTGAGTAGGTGTTCTGACCTTGAATTAGATGAGACCTGCTTTGATGTCACAGACTATGAGGGACGTACCATATATCGATCAAAAGGTAGCAAGAGATTTCTCAACTTCTTCAAGTGCAGTGAAAGTGCACCGAGAACAGACAGGTTTAGTTGTGTTGGCGAGTATGCCCTTTCACAAAACTCTACTGCAGTGTGGTATCATCGATTGTACAGGGATCATCAAGAGGGGACTTTCAGCATGATCAGTGGACCTTCCATAGTCGACCACATGAACAACGTTCCTGTGATGAGACACATGTTGTCCTACCCTTATAATTGGATCATAGGATTTGAACCCATACCACAGAACATACATCCAGAAAGTCAACTCTACATTGATGGTGTTGTGCATGTCAAGAAACATGCATGATCATCTCTCTACCATTTGAACAGCACCTGATGTTAAACCATTGTTGGTTTCTTTCTGCTTCGTCTCTTGTTCTTCTCCTCCTGCATTATATATGGAACCACAATAAAAAGCCACATCTTTTTGCTTCTCTTACAACACTGCCCATAACGTATCTGTTCACAAGGGGTATTATTGTCTTTCAAAGCCACTGTAGGTATCATGTCTAATTTGATCCAGCACAAACAGATAAATATGACAAATCACTTTGATGCTAAGGACAGACTATATGGATTTCACTTTGAGCTGAATTTTGACAGCAATGTCATCCTCTTTCCACCACTGACAGTTACAGCCAGGGTGGTCAATTTGGAAGACAAAGAGGACATTCATCCAGAACTATGTTTTCCTGCCATTCCTCTCACAAAAGAATCTTCCTATGAAGTTCAAGCAAAGTTTGGCCAGCCGATTGACACTGTCTCTCAATATATCATCGTGCAGGTAACACAAGATTGGCAGAGAGTACCCATCTTGTCTATAATGCTCTCTTATGAATGGATTCATTCACAGAGAGCCAGATTGCGCGATAAATGTCAAGGTAAAATTTCGTGCCAAGTATTCAACCAGCCTTCCAGTCATTGTCATATAACACTAAAGAGGTTAGGGAGAAATATTTGTGCAACACAACAGACATGCCCACCAGAAAAGCACACTCTTTCCCTTGAAGCCCAACAGGAGATATCCCTCTTTGAATACTGGATTGAATCACATTGCCCTCCAAGGTATAACCTCCCTATATGGTTGAAGGGTGTGGTCGACTGTCCCATCTACATGCTGCTTCTATTATCCAACAGATTCTCACAGAAAAGTGTGCAACATGTTGGTAAACTGAAATACCAACAAAGTGATCTTTGTATTTCTGATTGGCATAAAGACATCTCTGTGGCAGAAAAGATCTTGGACTGGCAACAACCGTTCATGGAAGTGGACAAAGGCCATTCATGGTTCTGGCATTTGATTGATTATCTGTGTGTAAATGAGAGTAGTGGACTGCGGTCACCAATCACCTTGCACAAAGGACTTGTATTTCCAATCATGAACGATGTGAATCGGAATATGACCGACATGGTCGCATGTAGAATGGCAATATTGGACTTGTTTTACAAGAGGCTTTGGGAGATTGAATCAACAAGATGTAGGATGGTCATGGAAACATCTTGGCCATGTATGGCTTTCACACATGACGGCAATTCACACAGTATAATGAATGCCATGATCAAAAGAGCAACCTTAGAGCAGTTGATTATTTCTGATACATGTTCAGTCAAGGGAGGCGCAGATGTGGTTGTTACACCCACCCCATATTTTGACAAGGAACCACAGAGACTGAATATGCTCTTGTGGCATGATTATAATGAAAATATGGTATGTATGTGTTTCATCCAAGAGAAACAAGACATTGACCACGATAAGTATACCATTCATAGAGAGATGGGGGCTAAACTTTCTGTTCTCATACCACAAACTAGTTTTTCGCTTGGGGAAGGAACAACATTATTCTCTGTCAGTAGAGTGTTGACCTCTGGTAGAGCAAACATGATGTGGAACATGACACTCAGACTTAACTGTCCAGATATTTTCCGACCCATTATCTGTCATAAACAGGCACTGTTGGTCAATGAATCTGAACCTAACATCCCGTGGCATGGAGGATGGATCACATGTGAGAACTCTCAATGGGAACATAATACCATGAGTTGCCACATGACTTGTATCAGGTCAATCAAAAATAAATGTATAAAACAATAACACCAAAAGTAGTGTGTGATTCAGTGATTTTATTCAGACAATCAATTTGTCACTCTCTTTGTTTTTGGCAAAAACATGCAACATGACCATGTGAATCCAGCTAGTTGTGAGTCTTGAAATGTCTGTGACATCAAGATGGTTTTTTTCCTCTTCATTGGTGATTTGAATAGACTCTTGAACACCACACTCTTCTAAAAATCCTGGTATATATTTCAGCTCGGTTGTTTGAGAATTCTCCTCACCGCATGGTTGTAGTGACAAAGTCCCTTGTTGTGTAGACATTGTAGATGTAGCAGGCACATGTCTATGGCCTGATGATATGTCATCACCACTTTCTCATAAGCATCCATGCAAAAACCAATTTTGCCTGGATGATCATATAGGAAAATCAACATCTTTCCTTTATCACTTGGTACATCTCCTCTCTGATACTTTATCGTCCAACTATGTAAATCCACCGAGGCAAGCCAAGTGTTGTATGCTTCGACTATAACAAGCACTCCAAACATTTGGTCCCACAATGACTGGAAACTTTCTTCCAGAACCATGACTGGTGTCAAGCCACTTCTATGCAAGTTATCATCCAAGATTTTTTCTGGTGTTTGACCTAAGGCCAAAAGAAACCGCTTCGCTAAAATAGAGACACGCAGTAGTCGGTTGGTATTACAAAAAAGGGAGATTGGGTCTAATACGATTTCTTCAAACCTCTCCAGTATGGCTCTCATATTGGTCTTTGACATGGTGATATTCTTGATGGTGGTGGCAAGTCTGTTTCGACAAGCTTTGTAGTTGCTTTGCTGTAATGAGTCACCACTGCTCCATGAAAAGACAATGTGTGGTTCAGAAGAAGGTGTAGCAAACACACGCTCATGCTCTGATCTTTGGTTGAGGAAAATCAGCAACAGGGCTGCTATCTTGTACAAGAAAGGAGAAACCACCTTTAAACTTGACATATATCTCATTTTGGCTCGCTGATTTTTGAATCTGTTCTCTATGTCCAGGAGGACATTTCTCAACTGTATCACTTTGCGCTTCTCCTCTCTGACACGCACACGGGCACAAATAGAAATATCTGTATCTGATCCATGCTCATCCAAAACAATGTCATGTGAACTGGTATATTGATCAAATTGTTGCTGCAATTGTTCATTCTCTTTCTCCATCACATAATGATGACATATTGTGTGATCATCTGGTATTGTGCTCCAGACTTCAAGTGACCTGTCAAAGCGACAGAACACACAGTCCACATGAGTTGAATGTATGCCATCTGGAAGGACATGTAAACTTCCATACGTGGTGAGGAAGCTCAAGATAGAGGATATTTTTGCCCGAATTGTGATCATGGGCAGAGTTGTCCACCCTGCAAAGAGGGATGAGATGCATTTGTCCATGTCTTGTACTGTATGCACTGTGTTGTGTCGCCACTCTTCTGACTCAGCACCATGAATTACACCCAATAGAGTATGACAATTGCAAATTGCTCTCATCAAGACAGTATATATTTCTACTTTTTTATGATTGGTCCCGAGTGACATGAGATAGTCTGTCATTTTTTTATAAACACTTTCTAACTCTGTTGCAGAAAGGAATATGTTGGACAGAGAGTGAGATTTCAGCATATCCTGTATATGGAGCATCTGTCCATGCAGTCGAATGGCATTGAGCAGGAATATTTGATCCTCCAGTACCTTAGCCATGGAACAAAAACTCAAATCTTGACTGCACATGTTTTAATTTCTATTTCATCTAACATGACAATATGACACTGAGCCACATCAGTAACATCTGTGGACATTTTGTGATCTCAATATGTCCACAACGAACTCCTCTGACCATGGCTGCCACCCAAGTCAATCTGTGTTCCCTAAGCTCTCTGTACACTTCATTATTGTAGATGATCTTTGTGCTGTGGCACTGCATTTCCCAAACCAAAGACCCAAACTTCACCTTGGTTTTATTGCCATATCTAGGGTCCCATGCAAGATTGCAAAGCTTGCGACATTCCATGACCGTCTCCCACTCCTCTTCGCGTGTAAGAACGAGGGTTTGAAAGAGACGACATACAAAGTCATTTGTGTTTTTTCCATAACTACCTTTTGCAACGACATCTGTCAACTCTCCGAGGAGTGCAGGAATGAAGGGATGCTCCAACTGGGAAGTTATGGCATAGTGAAGCACTGGTGGTATCCTGGCATTCTTTACCAACCTATTGTGTAAGTAAGTCAGACTGTTTGAAAATCTTCCGAATGCTATCATGGATTGGTAGGCCATGTGAACATCTAAAGCCAAGTTTGTGATGGTGCCATGATCCTTATATGTTTCGCAAATGAAAAGGCATATCAGAGCCTCTGATCTGAATCCAGGTTTGTCTGTATCTTTCTTCAACATATCAAAGTTACCCTTTGGTAACATATGGTGCATTCCTCTGCCAAAGAGACCAATTCTAAGAGTATCTTGTACATTGAATGCGACAATTGGATGACACATGCTTTCAAGTGCAAGTGAATTAGTCCTAGAATCTTGCAATTCAAAATAACTTTTTACAACGTCCAAAAATGAAGACATGTTTCTTATAGAGTGTCGACTCCATATCTGGTTTGACTCGGCCAAAAGATTGTCGGCATTTGGATATGTATATGACTCACCATACGTATTTGAGAAATGAATAGCCATGATGAGTTTTATTCTTTCTGAAATATCAGTATATACTTAAGGTACTCTCCATATAAGTTGTTGTAAAAATGAATTTTACATATTAGATCCTGTCAGTGAGATCCTGTCAAATGTCATGCAATCAGTGGATGTTATGAGCATTCATTGAAAATCAAAATGAGTGACATAGAGGTTTTTACAGTTTTGGACAGAGCAGTATCAATGTATAGTGACACAGTGCCTTACATTGAACTTTTTGGTCTCTTACAAAGGTGTACATATGAAATAGAAAATTTGAGGAGAAATGAAGGGCAAGTGAATAAATCACAAATTCAGACTCTTGTTCAAAACATATTTTCATCTGACAATAGCTGGCAGTCTAAGGAGGACAATATTGTTGATAAAAGGCATGGTCACACATACAATCATGATAAGGCAGAAGGGATATGTTGCCTCTTTCATGTGAATGGGTTCTTCAACCGAAAGAGAGACATCCTATACAGGAATTACCTCGGGTACTATCCACAGAGAGAACAACTTCCAAAATACATGGACATGGCAAGAGCTTATGCCATGATGAGACCACCACCACACTTGGATTATAACCACACATGGCAAGCATTGGACATGGACATGCCCACTGTTGGCAACCTAATTGTTGTCAACACCACGGTACCAGGAAAGAGTCACAGAGAGTTTGCAGTATTAGATCCAATGACCATTGTGGATTTCTGCCTCAAACAAGACCTTGGCACTTCAGAGGTTTTTACAAGTGAACTTTGGTGTTGTGCTCTCACATTGGACATTGATGGCAAGACAGTGGACTGCAAAAGGTATGGATGGAAGAGAGTCTATCCTGTATATGCCATGGGAGAAGAAATTTTAATGGAATTTAGAAAGCAGATGCTTAGATGGACAGAGAATAGATGGGATGCAAAGAAAAACCCACCGACTCTACATGTATGGATGCCAGAGGATGGAGATAAGTTGAGCTTACGCATGTCTTTCCACTTTCCTTCCAATGTATGCTTTGAATCCATATCGGGATTGGCTACCTGTGTGAAGGACATGTGTAAAGGCTTGGTAGAGAGTAAAGCCAGGTTCACAACAGTCCAGTATGTCATCGTGAATGATTTGAGGTTTGAGAGGTCCATCAAAGAGTGTGGAAAATGGTATTGGTTGGAAAAACAAAGTGGCAGTGTTATGGAACTGATAGATTATATTTCAAACCAAGAGGATGGATGCAGGATAGAGTTGTCCAATAAAAGAACTGTTAACTTATCAAGATGCGAAAAGGGTTATCGCTTAACTGAGAATGGAAATGAAAGACATTTATTAGACATTCAAGGCTGGGTAGCACTAGATATGACACAGAAATCATTTCGAGAGTGTCTTATAGACTCTGGCATCTATGCTGATAAAAGATCCCTGAGATTACCACTTCAAAGTAAATATGTGGATGGCAAGGCCCACAGAAAATTCTTTGCAGCGAAAAAGAACAGCAGTGTGAGAGATGCTCTCATCCACTATCCCCACGTGGACACCCCACCCATTCCCGGGGAATTTATCTTGCTGTCAGACAATCATTTTAAACCATGTTCATCCCATTTCATCCATGTTACCACTGATGCAGATGTACAATGTGCAAAGGAAGAGATTTCAAGTAGATATGGTATGGTTGTGACAAAGATAGTAAAAAAGAATGATACAGTTATCCTGGATGTAATGAAAGAACCATCGTTATCGACAGGAGGTGGTAACTATTGCCTCATCAAAGGGGATTGGCATACCACAGCTCGCATGTACTTCATTCTAAGTAATGGAACTCTGATACCAAAATGTTGGAGCACCAAATGTCAGACTCTGAAAAATGTTAAATAAAGCAAAACAAAATAAAACAAGTTAAATAGTGTAGGGTTTCTTTATTTCCCCAAAACAATTACAGTATTATACAACAGGAATCTGAATGATTTGAAACTTGTTTGAGTTCATTGTGAATAATTCTAGATATGCTTAAGTCAAATGCCAGTTCAATGTTAAAATTCAACTTTGCAGACACACATATGTGAGGCCACCTATATATCTCAGCTAACATCCTACCTTCTTCAACAACATCATCAGTCATGGAAAGGTCACATTTGTTTGCAACAACAATTACACTTGGTTGGGAGTGTTGTTTTGATATATCCATAACAAACTTCTTTGCTGCTTGCAAAGAGTCAGCTGATGTGACATCATATACAAGTAAGACGGAATCTGCCTCACTTAGTGAATCATGGCGTAAAGAGACCTCTAATGATTCTGACCCAGAACATGTGTCTCTGACTTGAATGGTTAAACCATGATAATATTTAGTATACCAATCATCTAATGTTCGCTCATGTTCAAGGGGAAATGTATTGTACAGAAAACGAGATACTATAGCAGTTTTCCCCACACCCTCCGATCCAAGAATACATATCGATGGCATTTTTATGTTTTTCCTATCAGTTCACTTCTGACACAAATAGTGTAACTTCACTTGGTAAATCCACAATAGTCCTTTATATCGACTGTATTTCATTCCGAGTATCAGCGAGGAGAATAATGCAAGGAGCCAACAGTTTTAACGTCTGAATGTTTTTTATGCTTTCTGTCCGCTCAACCTCAACACGAATAGTCTGACTATCATTGGCAAATTCACAGCAGTCCTTTATATCGACTGTATTTCAAACATTTGGTTAGAACCAACCAGTTACTAAACATACATGCAACAAATGTTTCTTTAAACATACCTAAAATATGGCAAGTATCTACAAGAAGTATAAAGCGAGTGGCCTGTAGTTTCAATGGTTGATAAAAGAGTTACAAAAATCATGACGTCATACAAAAGTAGGTCAAACCCGAGAAAGTGAAACAATGAAAATGTCTTTGATTGGAGAGATCTTTATTCGGTTGAATACAATTTATCAACAACAATTTCACCATTTGTAAGGCGATATAAGAGTGGAATGACACTTCCTGGCATAGGCATTGACTTTGGTGGTTGAATATAGACACCTGTTTCAGAAAGTCTTAATCGCATGCGATACTGTTCTACGTCGATTGTTATGTCTGGACGAAGACCTTCAAACCTTGCAATGAAAGAAGATTGGTAAGAAGCCATGCTGATATCTTTTGCAAACGAGTTTGAGTCATCCATGATCATGATGAACATGTCCTTCATGTAACATAGCGCACACCTTGGCTGTGGCCACATGTCAACCCCAAGCGAAAGTGTAGATGCTATGTTTCCCTTTTCCGTTCTCCTCTCATTCAACCAGTCTTGAAACTGCTGAGTGGTATATCCCCCTGCTCTGAGCTCTCTCATCCTGTCAAGTGTGGCAACTGGAACCATCTCGGGCAATTTCAAATCACCTTCAAACCCTTCTTGGGTCTGTATGTATTCACCCATGCATGGCTTAGAGGCACACTGCCGGGAGAGAAATGGTTGCTTCACCCCATCAATGACACTCTGAAGCGTCAGCCATAGGTGGTCTCGGGTGTATATCATGGGTTGTAAGGTCAGACTAGATAATTTGTACATCTCCGTCAAAAGATCTGGCAAAGAGGAAACCTTATCAGTGACAGCATCTATTGGGTCTAAGATTGCAAAAAACTGGTTGACCTCAGATGGATCCATTCTTTCAAAGAGGGATTCACTGGCAGGTGTGGTCATGTCATGAAGTGTTTCTGTCCAGTGAGCCAGCAAGCGTTCCTTCAATTGACATGCAGTCATGAGATCATCCTTGTTCCAAGATTTGTTGCAAAAGTTCTCCAATTCACCTATGGAAACTGGCTTGGCTAAAATATTCATTTGGGTACACCTCTTCTTCTTATGGATAGTCTTTCTCTTCTCTCCATCCTGTTTGGTTGTCTTTTTCTTATGTGAGACCTTGTGGTGGTGGTGTCTCAACCTATTGATGATTGGCTTCAGAACAGTATCTCGCATTTCTTTCTCCATGGCCTTCTCTCTATATATGTAGTGCCAGCATTTGCATCTAGTTGAGTGTAAACAGTTTGAGTAAAATCGAATTTTCATCAGTTGAAAACAGTCTGGTTGGTGCTGAGTTTTTGATTCCAAAATGGCAAGAAACACCCGTCTTTATCAAGACATTGCTTTGCAAGTAGAACCAGTGTGATGATGGTTGTAATGACCAATAAGATACAAATGCAACAGCAATATTGGCTTGCCTTCATTCCACAAGTCAAAAGATGATCAATACACAGGAGGCATTTCATGCAGAGGTCCATTAGCCCAGGTGCTGGGTCTCTGTGGCTATATGCTTTTTCCACATCTCTATGCGACATGCTTACTGACACTATTTAACAATGCGCTTACTTAAATCGCTAATGTCACTCTTTGAAGTAGGTAAATCACCATAGCCTCTCAATTGCAACAAGAGTGAAACATCTGTGTTCTTGGGATTGGCTACCATCTGTTTGATTGCATGTTTGTAGCATGATCTGACCAGTTCTTCTTCATCATGTCTCTCTCTCATGTATGCTGCTATCAGTGTTGAGAAAAGCGTAACAATCCAAGTAGACAAGAAAGCAATAATGGGAATGATCATATGTGAGAGTGCATTTGCCAATATGAAGATGAGAAGTAAGCTTGAAAACAGTGGTGTGAAAACAAAAAACAACATGCTCATAACCATAAGGCATGATGCCAACCACCCGTGAACAAATGCTGGCACTACTATAGGCAAGCACAGCAGAATTGTTAGAAATGACGAAAGAATCGCAAACCTGATCCACTGAGAAAAGTAATACAGAATGTACAGTTCACTCCACAGACATGATCCAATGTGGGTGAGGAGCTTATGTTTCCTCAGAGTTTTTGAAGTGGGCTTATGACATGTGTAAACTTTACCACAGGATTCAAAACCTCCTTCCATGCGAAGTAAGAGTGCTTGTATCTTTTCAATGGTGACGACATCATGTACATCAGCCCTGTTCATGACCTCCCTCGAGAGGATTTGCACTTCTTCTGCAAGATAGCACCGCCAATGAAACTTGACATAAATCAATGGCACAACTATCATCATTACAAGACAAGAGACTGACACCAAATAACAACATCCTGTTGAAATGTCCATGTGGGACGGCATCCTATGAGGAGGGCAAATATTTGGAAATCCCATGTCATAGTGTTTCCGGCACCCATACAAGTGGTGTCGTTCCCAAAAATAGAAGCGACCGACTATGGTAGACACGAAACCCACAAGAAAAAGCAGCAGCTGAGTGATGAACATCAATTTGTTTGTTAACACAAGGAGGTTGTAAGCTGAAGTCATGTATTGCAATTTTCTAAATGATGATAAAAGGTTTCTCTGTGCCAACTGTATCGCTCTCATTCTGTTGAGGAGATGTTAATTCTTGTTTGATTCCCATGAATATTCTCAATTTCTTTGCACATCAACGTAGTGCTCCATATGCCAAGACAAAGAACCATGACACCAAGGCAAAGAAAGGCCACACACAAATGGTTCATCTCCTAGTTCAATCCCAGTTTTTCATGTCAAGTGGCAAAAACACAACTAATGCAAATCATATTTTCTTTCACTTAAATCTTTTATTTGCTTTGCTACATTCACTCAAAAATCTAAGACAAAAGCCCACACAAGATGACGAACACACAACAATTGCAAAGATGTATATCCACTGAACACAATATTGTTGGAAGAGCACAAGCATTGTTCCAATCAAGATGGACATGGCAAAAACAACAGCATATAGAAATGTAAACCAATAATCACTTGTCCATTGTCTCAACTCTCTCTTGTTTGTCGGTGTTCCTGTCTCACATAAATCACCATTCCATCCGCTATCGTAAGATCTGGCTATTGTGTGTTCCAATGAACAGGCAATATCATGGCTCATGTTCTGAAGTGAAGAGTATTCTTCTCTCAACGAGGCAGTCTCAGAGGGGATTCTCATATATGCATACAGTGCATTGACATAGTATGCAAGACAAAGTATGCCATGTCCCATTAGCCACATTGGTAAAATTCCCTTGGTGCAATAATGTAGTGATAATGAACCTATTGGAAGGCCACTGACACTCAGAGCTCCAAACAAGACATACCAAAGATGGGCTATCACAGAAAACCAATATGTGGAAGTCATTCTTCTCAGATCAATGTGTTGTGGAGTCGGTAATAGATAGGTTCTGAAGATGATTAGTGACGCGTCCAACGGCAGAGTTTGATCTTGTCCTATGCCTTGTCAGTTCTTTAGCACATATAATTTTCATCCGTTTCCATTGATAGTCATTCAACACAAATCTGATGCCTGTATCTGTTCTTTCAATGTGTCCTGACAGATGACCATTTTGATTCTTCTTCAAACACAGTATCATGTGTTTCTTTATTCTCTCACATCGACTGATGGGCATCTGGTAGAGTTGCACCATGTCATACATTTGGTCAACCTTGTGGCACAGTCGATACCACAGGTTTCCTCCCAATGGCATCTTCTGTTCGATATTTCCATCCCTTTTGACATTCAATATCTCTGCAAAATTGTTTTGTGTGTAGATGAACATACGATCTCCAACTTTGTATTTTCTCATTTTTTTTACATTGGGTGATATAGTTACTTAACTCCTCATCACCAAACCTGGCTAATACAACCAAGAGTTGCGTAGCTCACCAAAAGTCATTACACAGTGAATGGTTTTGTCCAAACTCCTGATACCATATCCTGGAGTGATGAGGGTTGTTACAACAGCCAGATTCCATGTGTGCATTTTCTACCATATCTCGAAAGAAGGTCTCCCGCAAACCATCAGATAATGTTTTAAAGTAATTTAAACCCTTTTGCCACATCACACGTTTTCTGTGCAAGTCGATGCACATGGATGCTGAACACACTCGATTCAGAAACAACTGACTGATCAGGATATTATTCCTCTTTGAAAAGTGCCACACTCTTCGATTTAGGTATGTGTGAGGCTGTATCACATCATTTTCTTGGTCAATGCCATTCAGTCTGGCGAGACATTCAACAGCTGAAGGTCTCAGTTCTGGTACAGGGTGGATCATTTGTCTCAATGTGTCTGCAACATTCTTGCCACAGACAGGTGCAAGGTGGTCCAATACACCTGCTGAGTCTCCATCATCCATCAGTTGGTACTTTATTGCTTGAAGCAATGCCACTCTTCTTGAATCAGCTACCTCTGTGTTGCAAATCCTAGCACTGGCTCTGATAAGGCTTTCAAGTTTCCAAATCTCTGCTACAGAACACCCTCCTCTCAAAGAAGCAATTTTACAAAGAAATTTCATCAGCAGCCCATCTTTATTCCTTGCATGATCCTGACGAGAAAGAATCTCGCTTCCGAGCATGTGGCTGACCACAATCATGCCAACTGCAAAAATGTCTGTCTTGCCATCCACGATCACACCGGCATATGTACCCATTTGTTCCCCGCACATCAGTGCTGGGTCTCTATAACCAGGAATATTTACAGCCTTTCCCAGCCTAGTGCACCCTGCCTTTGGGTGGATAAAACTGCTCTGGTGGAAGACCATGTCTGGGGCAATATTTGCCATAGGAAAGTCGAGCTTGCCAACATATCCAATTTATTCAGGTGAGATGCTTCTTGGGGCA